>CM032906.1:8315200-8538689 GCA_019202805.1 Arabidopsis suecica | reverse complement strand
CATGTTACAAATAAGGATCTACAACAATGTTTGGATCTCCACATATAGATCTACAAAGCGTAGCAATATCTCTATGGAGATGGATGATACAAGCCTCATGTGATCTTTTTGGATAAACATGTCAATTAATAGTTATCTATAAATTTAGCTACATATCCATACACTTTTATAGAGTTATAAGTCGAATTGTGTTGTGCTAAATTTATTAATTATCTACGCAATTAAGTTAGTGGTTTAAAATTTTTAATTTCCGTCCATACGTTTTTGTTATAGATCCAAATTAAAGTCGGTCGCATTTAATAACCATCACTTCGTCCTTTCGATTGCCAATTAAAAGTCAATTCAATTGTTAAACATTTATTAAATGTCAGATTTTTTTTTCTCCTTCCCCACGCGCAGTAGCAATACATGCATAGGTTTTTTTGTAATAACTCACCAAACCAAACCCTTTTTCAACGTTTTTCTAGATGTTTTCAAGGACAAACATCCCTAATACTTATTTCATAATTTCCATTCCCATTTTTCCTTCTGCACTGATTCACCATTAAATGATATTCAATCGGTACTGTAGTACGGATCATGATCTAGTAAATTATACTCCCTCTGTTTTAAATTAATTTTAGTTTTAGAAGTTAAATTTTGTTTTAAATTAGTTGACATGTTAGGTTTTCAATGCATATTTTTGATAGATTTTCCAATTTCAATGCAGATTTTTGATAGGTTTTCATTGATGATATCACATAAAATAATACATTAATTAGGGGTAAAACAAACAATTGAATGTTTTCTTAATAAGCGTGAAAAATATTAAACAACAACTAATTTAAAACGGAGAGAGTATATTAAAATATATATTTTTCTCGTCTGATATATGTGATAATATTTAGGTTGTGATTGGGAGCATTAAAATCACGGATTTCAATAATTATTTTTGAAAACCGCACCTCCATCACCAATCAGCATTTAATATTACAGATTTGCGTTTTTAGGCTTGAATGATGACACATAAGAGTGCGGATTTCAAGTGTGTTTTTTGAAAAACTCTTTTATGTCACCAATCACAAATTTTATTTGCAATTTGCGTTTTTCTAAAAAAAAAAAAAAAGAAACTGTTGCGTTTTTAAAATAAAGGTATTAACCAAAGGACCGTAATTTTTTTCTAACTATTAATTATCCAGCGGTCAATCTTAGGCCCTGAATGGTGACTCAAAAAGAGGTACGGTTTTCAATCATTTATTAAAAAACGCAGTTATATCACCAATCAACTATGTTTCTCGAAATTTGCTTTAAAAAATAAAAAATTGCAGTTTGTCCAAAAGATTAAATGTTGGACCGCGTTTCAGGTCATTATCCAGTGATTTTCTTCGAAAAACGCAACTAGATAATGTTTTTTTTTTTAATTTTGATTTTTAATAATAAATCTACTTTATATATATGGTATATCACCAAAATGATACTATACAATACTAAAGAAAAAAATCCTTCTGCCTACCAAAATCATACTACAAATTTACAGTTCCATCATACCACTCCTCTTTATTATTTGTTCTTATCAACTCTCCTCCATAGCCATTTGCTCAAGTTCGTGCATTCTATCATACTCCAGCTTTGTCAAATTATATAATTTTCTCTTCAGTTCTCATTTTCTTTTCAGGTAATAATTATTTTCTCATTTAATATATTTATCTAATAATTTAATATAAAGAATACATTTGATAGATGATTTGGTGGATTCTAAATTATTTGTTAGAAATGCAAACAATATCATTCTTCTCCTTTTCATGTTAAATATATTTTTTTTAAGAATTGTTTTTAAAAATCCTTATTTTTATTAAAGTTTTGAAAACTAGCCTTTGTTACAATTTTTTTAAACCTAGCTCTTTTTTTTGTGAAAAACAATTATATCGTATTATCATTAATTAAATTAAAAACTACTTAGAAAATATAAAATTTATATTTGTAATTTATTTGTTATTATTGGTAAATAAATATTGAAAACATGTAATATTTTGGTGTATTAAATTTTGTTAAAACATGTGCTAAAAAAAAATCTTTCTTACGTTAATGTTTTTTTTATAATTTTTAAAAAACATAAATATCCATTAACCAATTTTGTTTATACTTCAAAAATTGTATTTTAAAAATAAAAAAAAATATAGTTAATAGCTTATCAAAATTACTTTTTAAAAAGTATAAAATAACTGTTGGATTTTAATGATTGTAGATATGTCATCTAATCGTCGACGGAACACAAATCCTTCCACAAGAACAGGTTCAACTCATCCCAATGAAATATCAACTCCTCCTACAGAAACAACAGCAGTGCGGGTAAATTTACTTTTACTTCTATTTTTTTGTAAATAAAAATCTTTATTAAATTTCACGTAATAAGTCACATTGTTGTATTTACGAAATTTGTAGAACAAATACAAGTACAAATGGTCGTACATTCAAGAAAAAACATTAATTCAATTGTTCGACGAAGCAATTGTCATGAATAATTACACTCTTAAGCATCCTCCTACCATCGGTAGAGAGTATATGGTTGAAAAGTTCAATCAAGCGTTCCAAATGAATATAAATTATGGTTTCTTCAAAAAAAAGCTTGATGAATTCAAAAAATGTTACAAGAGGTGGAAGTTTCTTATGCATAAAATTGACATCACGGTTGATCCTGATACATCTATGATATATGCACCTGACACATGGTGGAAAGAACAAGAGCTTGTAAGTACACATAATTATTCTACTCATCAAAATATGTTTCAAAATTTTGGTATTAAGAATCTAATTGATTTAAAATTTTTAGGGATGCAAATTAACAAAAAGCTTGAACCGACGACCGCCTGAGTTTTGGGTTGTAATGCAACGATATTTTGTATTATATGATGTTCAATCACAATCTCAACATTCTGCTCGCCAAAGAAGAGAACAATTGATCAACGAGCATCCAATTGATGAAGAGAGCCAAGATGACTCAGACGCTGATAGTGGTGATGGGCCCCAAACACAAGTTCCTGAAACGCAAGAAGAAGAAGATGTGTATCGTGTTACCATTGATGATGATAAAACGTTCTAAAATTCCGCTCCTAGAAACCAACAGCAAAGTAGGCTAAATTTGTAGTCAACCGCTAGACGTGGGAATAGTTCACAAAGATGTGGGAGAAGCGCAAGAGTATCTATTGGAAGTGGTTCACAAGAAAATCGTAGGTGACAATCATTTGAGACAACAATACAAGATACCATCGCTGGCTACAGAGATTTCCAACGATAAAGTTTTCAACAACTTCGTCCTGGTGATTATGACCAAGATGATTATGATGAATTTAAAAAGGTGGAAATGATATTCATTGCGCTAGGCCTTCCCAAGCATACAATATTTTATTGGGCATACATTAATGTACTTAAGGAACTAGTATTTTGGCTTAAGTATTTCATTGGCATATCAGGAAGCACTCACGAGGATAAGCTACAACTGTTAGAAGTTATGACTGGTGTCTCACAAAACAACCAAGATGTGCCAAAACAGTTAGGTCCAGGCCATTCATTTGGGAGTTCGAATTCAGGAGGTCATTCATTTGGAAGTCCATTAACTGTGGGTAATAATTTAGGAGGACGAAACTCACCCGGTTGTTTGGGTCCCGTTTATCCACAGTGGGGCACACCACCAAATGCTTTATAGTGGAGAATACCACCAAATGCTCCACAGTGGAGAACACCACCAAATTCTCCACAGTGGGGTACACCACCAAACTTTCAACAAGGCGGTTCATCTGGAACGACTCCAGCAAATGTCCAATATAGATTTTCACTTGGTGGTCGGGGAGAACATATGAGGAATACTCAACAAGAAGTTTCATCATCCGGTCTCGGTTTTACAAATTATTTTGAAACTGGACAAATGCCTCAAACACCTAGACTTGGAGGTCTCTTCAAAATTTGGGGAACCCCGCAAGAACCAAATACAAGTCATCAAAGTAATGTAGGAGATAAAGATTAGTTTGTGATGATTGTTTTTTATCAATCTCGCTTATGTTTTGAAATGAATAATGTTTTTTTAGTTTATTTTGTATTGTATCTAATGTGTTATTGTAAAATAATCCATGTTTAATGATATATCGTTTGTATTTAATTTCAGGTATTTCGTATATGTCAGTTACGATCACGAGGCTTTAATTATCTAAGTTACAAAGAGAAAATTGAACTGTAGAATTTGGAAAATGAACAATTTGAGGAGTTAGTAATTCAACCAACTTTGACTTACTATGATCTATATTTTCAAAGAGCACCAGTCCAAACAAATGAAAGTTTGGGATGGAGGAATATTTGGCGTCGACTACAACAAGATGATGCGGCTTGTCTTCAGTTATTACGGATGTCACTTCCATGTTTCACAACATTGTGTAATATGTTGGAAACAAATTATGGTTTACAACCAACATTAAATATAAGTGTTGAAGAAAGTGTGGCTATGTTTCTATGGATATGTGGGCACAATGAACTTCAAAGATATGTTGGTTTAAGATTTGGCAGAAATCAAGAAACTGTGCAGAGAAAATTTAGAGAATTTCTTACGGCAACTGAATTATTGGCATGTGATTATATTAGAACTCTAACAAGACAAGAACTTTATCGAATCCGTGATAAACTTCAGGTAGACCGAAGATATTGGCCATATTTTAGTGGATTCGTTGGAGCTATGGATGGAACTCATGTTTGCGTAAAAGTAAAGCCTGAGTTACATGGAATATATTGGAATCGACATGACAATATGTGATTTAAATATGTTATTCACATATATTTGGAATAGAGCACCAGAATCATGCCATGATACAGCTGTTTTGCATATGGCACAACAAGGTGATTCTAAGTTTCCCTTGCCTCCGTCAGATAAGTATTATCGCATTGATTCTGGCTATCCAAACAAACAAGGATTTTGGCTCCTTATAGATCATTACGAATCCGAGTAGTGAGATATCATATGTCTCAATTCTATTTTGGTCCTCCTCCAAGGAATAAACATGAACTGTTCAACCAGTGTCACACATCTTTACGTTCTCACACATCTTTACGTTCTATTATCGAGAGAAATTTTGGAGTTTAGAAGAAAAAATGGAGGGTTTTTTTTTCTGATTTTCCAAGATATAATGTTCACGTTCAAAAAAGAGTGGTAATGACTACGGTTGGATTACATAATTTCATCAAAATTTCAAATTTCTCAGATGCAGATTTCGCAGATGTAATGAGAGAAACAAATATAGATAGCAGAGATTTTGAGTATGATCTAGATGACATGGATGCAGCAGAGTTGTTAGATGGAGAACATATGATCTATGTTGCATGGAAACGGAACCGGAAACGTGGAAGCGAAACGTTTCGGAAACGGGAAACGATTTTTTTCTAAAATTAGGAATTGGAATCGTTTTAGAAACGTATACACATATATATATAATATATGTATATATATATATATATATATAACATTAACATAAAACAATAAAAAATGGTTTCATTAAACAATACAAGTCCAAAACATCAATATTAAATAGGTTAACTAAAATCCTAAAAGATAAAGATTAAAAGATTCAAGTTCAAATATTTAATTTAGACTAACATTTTCATTCTCATTTTTATTAGTTTCATCATAGATCATATAAAGATGCCTCCAAATCTAGTTTGTCGATAGAAAGATCTTAAAACTCAGAGTCTTCCAAAATTAGTTATATGTATTATAAATCTTAATATTTTTAACTTTTATTTATTAAGTTTTCAAAGTCAATAAAAGAAATTTTTCGCGTTTCCATTTTGGAAACGTGAGTTTCCATCGTGTTTCCAAACATAGATTTTTAGGAAACGTGTTTCCGAAGAGTTTCCGTTTCCGAAACGTTTCGGAAACGAGAAACGGACCTCGAAGAGAGTTTCCATGCAATATAGCATATGATGCAAATAAGAGACAATATTGCAAATATGTTGTGGGAAAATAAAAATTCTCGATAATATTTTTTTTAAGTATTGTACTTTTTTTGATTAACCTCTTTAATTAATTTAACAATATGTATGTCAAAATTTTAAACGTTTAGTTTCGATAAATTTGGATATTTAATGTTCATAAGTAAATAAAAATATTTATTTATTAACACTAACCAAAAATAATATATAGTTTTACTAATTATTAATATAATAATATTTTCTAATATATCCTTATCTAGTAATTCACAACTCAGTTCACTATTAACTGCAGCTCTCTCCTTCTGACACCTGTTTTAAGTCTCAAATTCTCTACTTTTACTTCTCAACTACTTATTTCTCTCGCTTCTTTTTTACCTTTATTAATTTCTTACCAATTAAAATTATTTAAAAAACAAAAACAAATTTACGAAAAGGTTTTTTTTTTTTGTTTTAAACAACTGCTGCCCCTCTTCTCCCACTATCTGGGTATCAAGCTCCACTTCTCGACAATGGAATAACAAAGCTATCAGATCTCTTACTTTTCTGATTTCTATTCCCTCTAGCTCTAATCGGGTAAACTGTTTTTAATTTCTTAGATATTCTAATTTTAGGGTTTCAGCAATAGCATTTCTCTTCTAATTCCAACTGATACTTCTATTGCAAAATCTCTCAATTTACAAATTTTGTGTTCGAATTTATCAAATTTGGTTTAGTTTGTTCTTCACACGCCTTACCGAGACCCATCCTATTTTCTATTTAAAACTTTGTTCTTATTCTTCATAATTTTTAATTTACATTTGATTTTGGATTTGCATGTTTATATTGCAAACTTCATTCTCGAGATATGTCACTTGAAATTATACCTATTTCCCAATTAACTCTAGCATGAGGATTTGTTCATGAATCTAAAAGCCATTGTAAGAGATAGAAGATGAAGCTGTAAAAATGAGATCGAACTTCTTCTTCCACAGAGGTTTTATAGGGTTTATGACGGAAGGAAGAGAGAGGAAGAAGCCGGAAAATAAATATCGCGGTTTTCTTTTTGGTTTGGGAATTTTTCAGGTAATTGATGGTCTTTTATGGGCTTTAGGCCCATAACGAAAAGGTTATGTCATCTAAACTCGCTTAATGGGTTTGCTTTGATCTCTAACTAAATTTTACGTGAATTTGCTGAAAAATAATTATTGTAACACTCTCGCAAGTTTCTATTTTTTTCGTTTTTTTTTTTTGATAAACGATATTCTAATTAAAAACATGATAACTATAAAGTCTAAAATGTTATATAGCCAATAATGACCCAATAGCTAAGATGCCCAAACACATTAAAAGGAGTACCAATTTTGAATCACAAATAGTCCAACAATGGTTTATAAATAAAATTAAACGTTGGCACAATCTAAAGAGACACAAAGAACCATTTATAGCAAAAGAATTGATATTCTTTTGAATCTTTTCCAAACTGTTAAAAAATTACTATTTTATATTAAGGCCGTGCGTTGCATGGCCAGTACACTAGTTTATTATAATATGTAATCCGCATCTTTTTTTTTCTTTTTACCATTCACACATTTTATTGTGTACCGCAAATACTTTTTTTACCAATCAAACATTATTTTTTACCGCTAATTCTATAAAAACCGCACTTATCCCGCAAATAAATTTTTCCCGTATATACTGCAATTGAACCGTACCGCACTATAAAACCGCTTTTTCCACACAACCAAATACGCTGTTACCAATCGGACCCTTAAATTCCGCACTGGATATAACAGATATTAATTTTTTTATTTAATTTTTCTTTTAACTCAAAACTTCATTTTCATTAAAGTAATGTAACAATAAAGTTAGTGAACAAAACACCAGATATACAAACAGGGACAAAGTTATGATAAGTAAATTCAGATACTTCATATATTTGCTTCTTAGCTAGAAAGTTTGCAGGCTTATTTGTTGTTCGTTGGGTCCAAGTAAAGTCAGTTGCCTCAAATCTTCTTTCCTATTCCTCAATCTTAATAATCTTTTTGTTTATTTAATTTATGATTAATAAAAGAGTTTAATAACTACCAAAAAAACATGTTTTCTAATTTAAGATGTTAATAAATCCTAAAAATGATTTACTTTTTAAGAGTGTCTTTTTGATAAATAATTTAACTCACTTCATTATTTTTTCACAAGTTATAAAATAGTCAGTTTTAGATGAAAATATTAAATTAAATTAACTCTAGTAAATAATTTAAATTTACAAATATATTAATATTCGTTTATAAATTATATATTTGTGATTGTAAACATAAATATTAACTGTACTTTTTTAAAATTATATATGTATCCCGTAAATTATATTTTCACCAATCAAACATTATTACGTACCGCTTATTTTTTAAAAACTGCACTTGTCCCGCAAATACATTTCTCATGCATGTACCGCAGTTAGACCATACCGCACTTAAAAACCGCTTTTTCGCACAACCAAATACGTTGTCACCATTCGGACCCTTAGAAAAAAATACATTGCGGTTTTCGAAAAAGAGTAAAAACATATGGACCGCTTTTTTATTTAGAACACCTCTTTTATCCTGCGGTCCAACCAAATCCGCATGGAATATCCATATATTTTTTCTATTTTATTTTTTAATTATTAAAAACAATAATATACGTTGTTATACATGTCTAAAAATTTCTTTCACTCCATCGTAACCCCTTTCTCTCTCTCTCTCTCTCACTCTTTTATTCTCTTTTTTTACCGCATCTTTCCTCTCCACAAATTTCAGGTAATGTCTTTGTAATTTGTTCTATAATCACATTTTACCATGGGCGTGAGTGTAATTGTGAAATATTTTTTCATAATTTTGTCTCAATAATATTAGCTTGCTATAATTTATTATATTAGCCAATAAAAGTTTTTTTTACTATATTGTGCTTTTTTATGATTGAAACTTTTAAAAGATTTAGCAATAATTATATAAAAAAAAACTTTATTTTAGATCAATTTAGATATTTAAGATTCATAAATCTATGATAATGTTTCTTCATTTCTACGAAAAAAACTAATTGACAATTATTAATATATTTATTTATAACATATTTATCTATAATCAGTAATACGTACAACTTGTTGCTCTTTTACCATTCAAACATTTTATTGTGTACCGCAAATAGTTTTTTTACTAATCAAACTTTATTTTGTATTAACCGCATTTGTCCCACAAATACGTTTCTCCCGTATATACCGCAGTTAAACCGTACCGCACTATAATAATGCTTTTCCCACACAACCAAAAACGTTGTTACCATTCGGACCCTTAGGTAGTGAGTGGTGACACAAAAAAAGCGGTTTTCAAGACTCTTTTATCAAAAACGCAATGACTTTACCAATCATAAATTTTTATGGAAATTTGCGTTTTCGAAAAAAAAAAAAAACAATTTGCGGATTTGTTCAACAGATTAAAGGGTGGACCGCATTTCAAGTTTGTACCCAGTGGATTTTTTGAAAAACGCTAACAGATAATAGATGGAAGTAAAAACATGTAATATTTAATTATTAAAAATAGCCTATATATATGTCATATTTTCTATCTAGCTAAACATACTAAAGATTTCTTTCCTTCCATCCATCGTGACCTCTCTCACTTTTTTTTTTTTTTTTTTGACAGCATCTTTCCTTTCCTAATATTTCAGGTAATATTGTATTTATTTTATAATTTTTTCATAATCACATCAAAAACCAAGGACGTGAATGTAAATGTGAAATATTTTTTCATAATTTTTTCTCAATAATATTAACTTACTTATATTCTATTATCTATTATAATAATAATTTTTAAACTTCATGAAACTAAAAATAGACTAATATTACATGTTTTTACTTAAAAATGTTTCAATACTTACAAATATAGTATGGTCATTGTTAAATATATATTGAACAACAAGTAAATATATATATTTAAAAATTTTACTAAAAAAATTGAAATACTTATATCTAATTTATTTATAAAATTGCAGAGTAATCGTTGGATTTTATTTAATGTAGATATGTCTTCCAGCCGAACAGGTTCAACTCATCCAATCGAAATTTCAACTGCTCCTACTGAAACAACAATACAGATCCAAGATTATTACGATGAATTTAAAAAAGCGGAAGAGATATTCATTGCGCTAGACCTTCCTAAACATACTAGATTTTACTGGGCATGTATAAGTACACTTAAGGAGCAAGCATTATGGCGTAAGTATTTCATTGACATAGCTGAAAGCACCGATGAAGATAAGCTACAACTATTAGAAACTACTAGGGTAAAAACCCGCGCTCCGCTGCGGGATATCTTTTATAAATTATTTTTGTTACTAATGACTTTTGCTTAAACTAAGATTATGTAGTACAAAGTTCACAATGAAATTTGTATTTTTTGGTTTAGACAATGAAAGTTGTCTTCCTTCTTTTGTAATACAAACAAAAGAGTATCCAAACTTGAATTTAAACAATACACAAATACGAAACTTGAATTTAATATAAATATGATTTGTAAAACTTAAATAAAATTTTAGAATTTGATGGTTGACAGATCATTTTCACCACTTCATCTCATTTAAAAACTTTATTTTGAATTTCAAATCAAAGAAAACAAATTAATACACAGATATGAGAAGGTGACCGTGACACATTACTTAAGAAATCAATGCACAAAATTCTTCTTCTCTTCGTCTACCGGCTTTGGATTCATTAACTTCAACATTTTAGAAAATTGCTCCACCTTCATCTTTAATCAACATTAACTAAATTGACCAAACGAACAATAGTGTATATATATGTACGGAAGAAGTGTATAAGCAGAGGTAGATGAGAAATTCCGACAAGTTTTCGGTAGATCCCATGGTACTTGCACAATCTCTCCTTCATTCTTTAGATAGATACAAATACAATTGTGGATGTATTAATATTATACAATTGTCCAACCATCTCAAGAGATTCAATATGCATTACACGTTTGATACTTGATTGATTTAACTATTCCTAAGACCAATAGAATATATTACGTAAAGATCATCTATGGTCTCACAAGTCACAATACATGCATTCAAACTTTGGGGTGGACAACAATAGTTCCAGACCTAAATTATGACATTTAGGCAAAGTGAAATACACGGGAAACCTGAAGTGTAAGTAAATAAAACATTAATAATTCTAGAATCATTAATCTATATCTCTGTCCACATGAAATATTTTAACAACCATATTTTCCATTAAACGACTGCAAACACTGATAAAGTATAGGTAGCACTCCAATATATAAAGTACGCAGCTGTTATTTGCTAATTAAAAGATTGATTTCGAGCAATTGTGTACTTTTGAAGTCTTCTTTACACGAGTCTCAACAATAAGTCCTACCAATTCAAAACTTCCATAACTAAAATAAGTTGTATAAACCCACCATAACTCCCTGTCGATGAAATGCCTACAACACTACCAACAATGACAAGGAAAGAAAGATCTAGATGGTAATGAAAGCAAAAAACAATGTTGGGGAAGGACACTATTTTTTTTTTCGGTAAAAGGGAAGGACACTATTTGAATCATGTTTGGAAAACAAGATGGTACTCCCAGTACTCTTTAAATCTTAATCAATAACAAATTTTGTCGGTGATTTTTCTGGTAGTTTACGGTGGTTATTAGAGCTCCTTCCGATGGCAAATCGATTCGACAACAAACCTTGTCGGCGAAGGCAAAACAAAAAAATAATCTTCGTCTCTCCACGTTTTCAAAGCAAACAGCGAAGGCACTTTCTTTAAAGAGGTAAACGGCGAGCACCGGCGGTTGGGGTAGGAGTAGCGGCTGAAGGAGTGGAGAAAGAGTGGTGCTGAGAGTGACGAGGAGATGAAGGATGGTGGATCTTGATGTTAGGGAGATGAGGATAATCAGATTATGGATTCATGATCTCTTTTTCTTCTTCTTCTCTGCTTGATTCAACAGATTTATAGAAACTTTTATTTTTTTTCCGATCGAGAGGAAGATGATGACGAAGAAGAAGAGACAGTCGTGTTTTGTCAATTTTAATTAGTCTCTCCATGTTTTCAACACTACTTTATCAAGTGGGCTTATACTTTTGGGCTTTGTTATTTTATTTTTTTCGTCATACTTTTGGGCTTTGTTATTTTTCTTTGTTTTTGTGTGTTTTTAATAATATGAAACAACAGAAAAAGGGGAGAGAAAGAGTGACGTGGCAGAATAGAAGATTATTATTGGCAAATAAAGTTGGGCTGTATTATTTAAAATGTTTTGATTAGAGTTTCTTTTTAATGATGTGTCATAACCAGGAAAGCTGAAAATGCTGATGTGTTAGATTAGGAGAGAATCCAATTGTTATTATTGTATTAATCCTATTGTTATTTTGAAATTTTTTATTTAATATAACTAAATAAAATTTTATAATTTAATGTTTTATTTGTATTTAAATTGTAATTATTTTTACTTCTAGGGATTAGTTTTTTATTTATGTAATTAGACTTTGTAGTTATAATTATAGTCTCTATTCCCAACATTAATATCTAATGAAAAGATGATGTTTCAAAAGTAAAATTCTAGTATATTTTTCAGTTAATAATTTATTTTCGTAGCAAAGGTTATTTTTTGAATTTTTTATTTAGTTATTTGCTATAATTAAATAAAATTTTTGAACTTAATGGTTTACCTTTATACCACTCGGAACCAACTAAATAACTTTATTTTTAAAAAAACTATCTTTATTTTCAATGTCAGTTTTCAAAAATGTCACATTTTTAAACCTTATAAAAAATGCTCCAAACAGTATGAAATTTACCCAAATACATATGTAACATTATTAAAACATATACAAACTATCTTTATATGTATCTAAAATCTTATAAATACCGTATAAAACCTTTAAAAACCTTTAAAATGTCTTGTAAAACATTAAAAACACCTTATAAAACCTTATAAATACTTGGATCGAGTTTCAAGTAGTAGTTACCATCCATAAATATCTTATAAACCTGATAAAACTTTATAAATTTTTCATATCTAGAAAAGAGCATTTTTTAAAATGGACATCTAAAAAGAGTATTTTTGAAAAATGGCACACCAAAAAAGAGATTTTTAACAATTTCCCTTAAAAAATATCATTACCATGTGCACTCTAAATATAATAAATTTTATATAATTTAAATCTTATTAATTATTTTATATCTTTTGCAACTTTAAAGAATTAATAATTAGAATTTTCAAAAATCGTATTAGCTAGAGATACTGAATTAATTACCATGTTCAGTTTTGTTCCATACTTATATTTTGATTAGATATCAATTCTAATGATGTGTTACTCTGAGAATAGCCTAAAAAGCTAATGTATAAACACATTTTTTTTAATATTATCCTTTTATAATAAAAATTTTATATTATCACATATTTTACATATTATTTTTACAAAAATATATAAACTATTTAATTATATATATGATATATTTATTTTTATTATATATATGCAGTCCGCGGGGCAATCCGCCAATCTCCGGCATAACCTGCAAAACCCCGTAATCCGAGTGGGATTGCCCGCAAAGTCTACTTTTTAACGAATTTAATATTTTGTGTTCATACCTGGACCGGACTGGGCTAAGCCCACGATTTTAGGGCCATTTTGATATTTCTATGAGAGATGATGATGTGGAAAAAGAAAGGTTCTTATTGGATATTAAAAATGAGTTGTATTATTTAGAAAGTTTTTATTGGTTATTCATTTTAAATGAGGTGTCAACTCCACAAAGCTTAAAAAAGCTGAGGTGTCAACCTCTGGAGAGTTTCAAGGGTTTTTATTGTATTGATAACTGGTGTTTTACGGAACAACGAATATATGCCAGAACAATTAGGTTCAAACCAATAATAGTATTTTTTTTTATAGTGTTGTGCTTTTTATGATTGAAAATTTAAAAACTTTTAGCAATAATCGGTAATGCGTACCGCTTGTTAGTTTTTTTTTATCATTCAAATATTTTATTGTGTACCGCAAATAGTTTTTTCACCAATCAAACTTTATTTCGTACCGCTTATTTTATACTAACCGCACTTGTCCCGCAAATACGTTTCTCCCGCACGTACCGCAGTTGAACCGTACCGCACTATAAAACCGCTTTTCCCGCACAACCAAATACGCTGTTACCATTCGGACCCTTAGTAGAGTATCATTTTTCATACACGACATCATACCTAGTCTTGACCTTGTTTTAGTTGGAGAACAAACATGTCCAAAATCTTGCTTTGGCTGAAGTACAAATTAGTGACCAAAACGACGTTGTTCTTGCTTTGGTTTTGGGGTAAAAGAGAGGTGTTTGATAATAAATGGGCCTTTCGGCTTTTTAACGGCCCATATTTGATCACATTTTAGCGATAAAGCCGTAACCTTTTCTTCATCTTCGTTCCTTGAGATTTCGCTTCAGAGAGAGAGAGAAGTCGAAGCTTCACGATCGTATAATCATGGCGACGGCTTCAGGTACCCATTTCCTTCAATTTTTCTTCTAATTCACTTGAATCAGTTTCTCGATTTGGCTTTTAATTTCCCTTTTTGTGGTCAAGAATCTCGATTTCGAATCCTACTTTCGTAATTTTTGTCATGAATTTTAGGGTTCTTACTGTTTTTGAAGTTGTCTTATCATTGATTCTCTCTGTTTTGTTTTTTGACTTGATCCAATTTGTTAGACTTACGAGTCTGTTTCAAATTTTGTTATTCTTATTGATTTGGTGGTGCTTTGTGTGATTGTTTGTGATTGATTCCTTCAATTTCTCTTCAAGAATCTCTGTTCTGATTTCTACTTTCGTAATCATGAAGATAGGGTTCTTACTGTTTTGGCTTTGGGGGTTGTCGTATCATTTGTTCTCTCTGGTTTTGGTTTTTGTTAGGTCCAAATTGTGATTCTTAAGAGTCTTATTTAAAGTTTTCTGTTTTTATTGATTTGGTTTTTTGTTAGCGATTATTTTTCTTGAAGTTGTATCCTTTATCTTTCTGACTTATGTTTTTGGGCGTTTTACAGTTGCTTTTAAGTCTAGGGAAGATCATAGGAAGCAAATCGAATTAGAGGAAGCTCGTAAAGCCGGGCTTGCTCCAGCTGAGGTTGATGAGGATGGAAAGGAAATTAATCCTCATATCCCGCAGTATATGTCATCTGCTCCTTGGTATCTTAATTCTGAAAAACCGGTAAGCTAAGTCTTTTTTTGGTTCATTTGTTTCTCTGAATTTTCTTGTTTGAACATGCACACTGAATACTCTTTTTTATTGGTTGGTTTTGACAGAGTTTGAAGCATCAAAGGAAATGGAAGAGTGATCCTAATTACACTAAGTCATGGTATGACAGAGGTGCAAAGATCTTTCAAGCTGAAAAATACCGAAAGGGAGCGTGTCAAAAGTATGCCCTTCTATCCAATCCCTTGAATGTTTGTTTATTTTAGAGAAACCTTGGCTATATTGAAAGTAGAAAAACGTTTTTCTTTAGTTTTATTATCTAACTTAGACTGTCTTCTTTTTGAAGCTGTGGTGCAATGACGCATAATGCGAAAGCTTGTATGGATAGGCCTCGTAAGGTTGGGGCACAGTACACAAACAAGAACATTGCACCTGATGAGAAAATTGAGAGTTTCGAGCTTGACTACGATGGCAAGAGAGACCGATGGAATGGTTATGATCCTTCAACTTACCATCGTGTTATAGATCTTTATGAAGCAAAAGAGGATGCTCGAAAGAAGTACTTGAAGGAGCAGCAACTTAAGAAACTAGAGGAGAAGAACAATAATGAAAAAGGTGATGATGCAACCAGTGATGGGGAAGAAGAAGAAGATGACTTAAGGGTTGATGAAGCTAAGGTTGATGAGAGCAGGCAGATGGATTTTGCAAAGGTGGAAAAGCGTGTTCGAACAACTGGTGGTGGTAGCACAGGAACTGTAAGGTATGGACTACTCATGATTCTTCATCTACAAAATATCTTGTCTCTCGTCACATTTTGGCTGGATGCTTTAACTTGATGCACTAATGGTGCAATCTTCTCTTAATTTCAGGAATCTGCGTATCAGAGAAGACACTGCAAAATACCTGTTGAACCTCGATGTCAACTCAGCTCATTATGACCCTAAAACTCGTTCTATGCGTGAAGACCCGCTTCCAGATGCAGATCCAAATGACAAGTTTTATCTGGTTAGTTGATGATCATCATGGATCATGTGGTTGTATTATATATTTTGATGATATAAAATACCAACCAACCATCTGTTTTACTTGTATCATCTATGCAGGGAGATAATCAATATAGAAACAGTGGCCAAGCTTTGGAGTTCAAACAGCTAAACATCCATTCGTGGGAAGCATTTGACAAGGGACAGGACATGCATATGCAAGCGGCTCCCTCTCAAGCTGAATTGCTCTACAAGAGCTTTCAGGTAGCAAAGGAGAAACTGAAATCTCAGACAAAGGACACAATCATGGACAAGTACGGGAATGCAGCTACAGAAGATGAAATTCCAATGGAGCTTTTGCTTGGGCAAAGCGAAAGACAAGTTGAGTATGATCGAGCAGGGAGGATTATAAAGGGACAGGTACGGTTTGTAATGGTTTCCTTCAATTACCTGTTGCATTCTTATTGTGATATGAACAGCTTATGATAAGTTTACTTAGTTTGTGTGGATCTGTTTCATTCTTAACGTGTTTGTTGTGTACAGGAGGTGATATTGCCAAAGAGTAAATATGAAGAAGATGTTCATGCTAACAATCACACTAGTGTGTGGGGATCATATTGGAAAGATCATCAATGGGGATATAAATGTTGCCAGCAGATCATTCGCAATAGTTACTGCACAGGTTCTGCTGGAATTGAAGCTGCAGAGGCTGCCCTTGATCTGATGAAGGCTAATATTGCTCGCAAAGAAGCATCTGAAGGTCTGTGTAAACTCAATTCCTTATGTATTTTTGGTTGCATTGAATGGAAAAATTGCTCCTGAGGAATGACTTATGAACGTATTTCTGCATATGTAATGTTGTTTTGCGCCACTTAACATTGGTTTTGTATTTTGGTTATCAGAGAGCCCAAAGAAGGTTGAAGAGAAGAGAATGGCCTCATGGGGAACTGATATTCCTGAAGATTTGGAATTGAACGAGGAGGCTCTTGCTAATGCTCTTAAAAAGGTAAAGAGTCTCATTCATTCTTTTGCAAAGACGTTTCTTTGTCCTGCAGATTTATCTTAAGCACTTGTGTTTTTTGTTGTGCAGGAGGATCTCAGTAGAAGGGAAGAGAAAGATGAGAGGAAACGCAAATACAATGTCAAATATAACAACGATGTAATGATCATTTAAACCAATTTTAACACTCTAATAACTTGGAAGCATATTCTTGATTTAGTGGAGATTAATCAAAATCTCATATTTCATCGCAGGTGACTCCGGAAGAGATGGAAGCTTACAGAATGAAGAGAGTTCACCACGAGGATCCAATGAAAGATTTCCTCGGCTGAGAGAAGTTAGCTTCATTCCCTTTTACCATGTAACCTGAAAACAAATCCTTATAATGTTTCACGTAGTAGTGTTGTTGTTAGTATTTTGATATTGAAGCTTTTCGGAACTTGGCTACTAGTATTTTGTTACTGTCCTAAAAGAAGGCTTCATGGCCAACATTGTCTCTTGTTGACTGAACTTTATCTGCTTCGCCAGTTTGATCATATCTGTAGTTACTGCACTCAAGTTGTGTGTTTTGTTCAGCAGCGGTTTTGATAACCACAAAGCCCTGGCCCCTGTGGAGTTACAAGAACTTGACTTTGTCCCATTTGCGCATTGAACATGGACTGACCTCTGTTGTCCACCAATCGTACCCTGTCTTGACCGCCTGTGACATATAGAACCGTTCACACGTTTGCGCCTTTGCGGTCTATTGTGGAAATGGTATATCAAGATTTTGAAAACGTAGAAAACTAATAAAATTTAAATTTTTTACTAAGTTGTGTATATGAACCATTGAACCAAAGCTAAACTATGGATCAACGTAATGATTATATTGTTTATTTTGTATTCAACTTTTGTTATCGTAAGTAGTTTTGTTCTGTTTTTTTGCACATTTATGGATTAAAAAGGGTCCAACGATAAGATTACGAACCAGAGTCCATAGTCCAGACTAAACCCGGAAAAGCAACACGACAAAGCCGACTATTTAAAAGAGAAGGAGAAAAAAAAAAAAAAAAACTGGCTTAAGTTAAACCCTAATTCCCAAATCGGATTCACGAAAGCGATCTCCAAATCTCTCTCATTCGGTTCGAAGAAGCTTCAAAGGCGATTCCTTTCCTTTAGCTAACTAGTAAGTTCATCTTTCTCCTTAAATTTCCCTCTGAACTTGTTCTGGGCTTCTACTCTTTTTGGTGTATCGTTGCGTGATCGCTTCGTGATTTTCAGGTAATTTCGTCATGTCTTGGTGCACGATTGAGTCGGATCCTGGTACGTTGGTCTCTTCTTAGTGTTTTATTTCTCTTAACTGGGTTTGGGTTTACTTTCAAATTGATTCTCACTACATCGAAATTGAAATCGATGCTTTAGATGTTAAACCCTAGTTTTATCTACTGGAAATTTAGTTTGTTGATGAAAAGTTGTGAAATTTATGCTCCTGGTGCTGGTGATGTGAATAGGTGTGGGAATATCTCAACTGGTCTGTGTGTGTGGGTTTGGTACTATTTTAAACATGGAAGATTATCTCAAAGTTCTGGAGGGTTAAGGTTATTTTAGCTGCATCTGTTGAGGAGTTCATAGTAACCTGTAGATTCATATCCGGCTTGAATGATATTTGAGTTTGTATAGTAAAAAAGTGTTGGTATTTTGTGTACATCTGTTAAAGGGTTTTCTGCAAACTTGAACTGTCTTTAGTCTGTTTCTATTGATATTCTGTGGTGGAGTCTTGACTCTTGTTAGTCGTTCACAATGGGAACATCTTTATATGCATGATTTGTCACATTGTATCCCGATCTCTGTGTTTTGCTTATGTTTATATGTATGTGTGCAAGGGCAGGTGTTTTTACAGAGCTTATTCAACAAATGCAAGTCAAAGGAGTGCAGGTAATAATATACTCTTATAGTGTATACAATTTAACTTTTATTTCTTGAGATAGAGAACAATACATAATCTTGCATGATACATGTGCTTGGAGATAAATTATTCATTATGTGTGGAAACTTTATCAAGTCATGTCTGTCTCTTAAGAATCTAAGGAATAAACGTATAGGAATGGTGATGAAATGAATGTTGAGCAAAGAAGTTGTGCTTCTTGCTGTAAGTTGCTCTTTATCTTGTAGCAAAAAAAAATCGGAACTTTCTTAATATTTTTCTTACTCATGTCCTTTAATTACCTTTTCAGGTAAGTGTCTGTGTTGATTCATGTCTTGTTATGTCCTATATTGATACCTTTAGTCGTCCCTTTTTAATGTCCAAATGCGTTCTCAACAGATGAAATTGGCTATTGCAACTATTTCTAGCATCAGTTTCCACCACTTGGATATCCCTATTGATTTTGACTCTTTTTCTTGTAGGTTGAAGAATTGTATTCCCTGGATCTTGATTCTCTTAATAACCTCAGGTGAATAGTTGCATCCAAAATTATTTAGCCCCTTGTAAAGTTTCTGTACTCGTTTTCTGGTATGGAACATAGATGATATTCTTTTGAGCCAGACCCCAAAGTCTTTGAGTTAGATTTTTTACTTGTATGTTATATATGTGCCCTTCTTGATTAATGCTTGTCAACCATGTGGCTTCCTTGTAGACCCGTATACGGTCTGATCTTTCTTTTCAAATGGCAAGTTGGGGAAAAAGATGAGCGTCCAACGATCCAAGATCAAGTTTCGAACTTATTTTTCGCAAATCAGGTTTGTGTCGATAACATAAGCATAAGATTTTGATTAATAGTATTGTCTTTTCATTCGTTTTCTCAAAATTCCAATTTTATAGGTCATTAACAATGCTTGTGCAACCCAAGCGATCCTGGCTATCCTCTTGAACTCTCCAGAGGTTGACATCGGGCCTGAACTATCGGCGCTGAAAGAATTTACCAAGAACTTTCCATCCGACCTCAAGGGTTTGGCTATCAATAACAGTGAGGCAATTCGGGCTGCTCACAACAGTTTCGCAAGGCCTGAGCCATTTGTCCCAGAGGAACAGAAAGCTGCTACAAAAGACGATGACGTATATCATTTCATAAGCTACATACCTGTGGATGGAGTCTTGTACGAGCTTGATGGGCTCAAGGAAGGACCTATCAGTCTTGGTCCTTGCCCTGGAGACCAAACCGGTATCGAGTGGCTGAAAATGGTTCAACCAGTGATCCAAGAAAGGATTGAGAGGTACTCACAGAGCGAGATTAGGTTCAATCTTTTGGCTGTCATTAAAAACAGGAAGGATATCTACACAGCAGAACTCAAGGAGCTTCAAAGGCAGAGGGAGCAGCTGTTGCAGCAGGCTAATACTTGTGTGGACAAAAGCGAAGCAGAAGCAGTTAATGCGTTGATTGAGGAGGTAGGCAGTGGGATCGAGGCTGTGAGTGATAAGATTGTAATGGAGGAAGAGAAGTTCATGAAATGGAGAACAGAGAACATTAGGAGGAAGCATAACTACATTCCGTTTTTGTTCAACTTCCTCAAACTTCTTGCAGAGAAGAAACAGTTGAAACCTCTGATTGAGAAGGCCAAGAAACAGAAAACAGAAAGCTCCACTTGAGAATGTAGACACTTCTCTTTGTGTTGGAACTTGTTTTGTCTTCTCTCACCAAATCAATACACTCTCTCTTCCTTTTAAGTCTTTTGTATTCTAATTTTGGTTACACGACTAATAGATTCTCTAGATTAAGTTGATTCCCAATGATTTTATTAGTCTGGTTTTCCTTTCAAATTTCTCTAGCTGAAGATCGGTTTTAAGGGTGTCAATGCGGACTCAGCCGTCCCATTTAGCCCCGCCCCATTGCGATCCCAGTTTTCTTCTGGGTTGTTGCAGGTCAGTCCGCAGTCTGTTGTTCATGTTTGGAGTCTGTGGACTATAACCTCGGGCTAGAGTTTGTGTATAAATTGGCCGTTTTCTCCATATTAATTACTGTTTGGTAACTTAACTTAGGCCTTATAATGAATTGGGACTGGCCTAGGATAGTCCACTATAAATATATGATATAACTATTTTCTAAAGATCCGGCAGGCGACCACCACCAAAACAGAATGACCGGAGATAAAATCGACGGTGTGGACAATATCAGCTCTTTACCCGACGAGATTCTCTATGTTATCTTCTCCTTTATTCCGACTAAGTTCGCGATCAGAACCTCTGTCTTGTCCAAGCGATGGAGGCATGTATGGTCGGAAACACCTTTTCTTTCCATTGACTGCCGTACTGCAGACGCTAACTCGATAAACAAAACCCTAGATAACTATCCAGCTCCCAAAATCATGAGTTTCCATCTCTGTTTCAGCAGCAAGGCACACGATTTAGCCAGAGCTCGCAACATGGAGAAGCTGTCTCTTGAGTTTCTTATTACGATTTTTTTATTACTTGTACCCAAAGCAACTCTTGGTCGACCCCGAAACTACTGATATCTTTCTTGGACATTCTTATGGATCTTGTCCTTGAGTTCTTGCAAACTCTCTGATAAATCATTTGCTCAGATTCTTTCTTGTTCTCCACTGCTCGAGAGCTTGACATTGCATCACTATCATAAACTTTAGCGTCTTGATCTGACCTAGTCGCTGCGGTTAAAGAGATTGGATATAGATAATCCGGGATAAAGCAGATTGTGGCACGCACCACATATCCATTGTTTGAGACTTAAACACTCTACATTACAAATCTAAGTATGAACGAAACGTTTTATGTTTTACAGGCTTTTCATATCAAAAGCTACTTACATCTGCAAGGCTTGGATCAAGATAATTGCTTGAAACCGGATGATTTGGTCTTCCCGACTTCGTTTGAGCCGAAACTCATGACTTCGTTCATGGAATTTCTATTCGAAAACACTGGAGACAATGGTTTATACAGTTGGGAGGTTACCGCAATACAACCGAATTACTGATTGAGACGGTTCTCTTACATTTTCTTACAAAACAAAAACGATTGAACAAACCAACTGTCGTTAGCTCAACTGGTAAAGATTCTAGGCGAAGCTTAGAGGTCGCCGATTTGAGTGACGCTTGGGACGAAAATAATATTTTTTTTTTTTTTTTGTCATCTGACGAAAATAATATTAAATGATGTGTTTTCGGGCCTGGGGGATTACGGGCTTTGGCCCATAACCTCCTGGTATTCAAAAAAAAAAAAAAAAAAAAAAAAACGATTGAACAAAAACGATTATCTATTAATCTATTATCATAGACTCAACTATATAGTGTGTTTAGTCTTTAAATGCTCTAGAACATTTTGTCTTAATCATATCTAGAAGCTCTCTTTAAAATGAAATTATTCATTGTTCGAATTCGTAGTTGAATTTTTCAGTTCACGACTTCCAATGTTTTATCCACGATCATATTCACAATCGACATCTTCGCAAGTAAATGGTTCTTTTTCAAAAAAAATTCATTTTGGTTTTCTATATAAGATTAGAGGAATATATTTTTTTATATAAAGTTTAGTTTTCAAAATTAGTACTCATACAATCGTGACATGTGTCAAGTCTATCTATCAAATTTTGACACATTTAAAACAGAACATTCTATAAAAAATTATACAACAAATCCTGAAAGTAAAAGGATAACAATTAATTTTTTTTAAAATGTATATAAAAAGTAAGATATTATAGTAAATTACTAACCCTAAAAACGAAACAAAAAGTTATAATTACAGTTCTTTGAAAATATATATTTTGAAAAAAATATGTACATAAGAGAAACTAATTAAAGCAGTTAATCTTATTATATAAGAGAAAAAAGTTAGTAATTAACATGATTGTTATATATGTTATTAAAATGAGTTAAATATACTCTTGGATTAAACACGGACATAAGCACACTCGGATACGATCATATCCTTATTACGACAAATCAAGTATTTATTATCTAATGAACTCCATGATGTTGATGGCTTTCATATCAAATGTTTGTTAATAAACCTTATACATAAGTTTTCACGTAGGGAACATATGAGAAGACCGCTTGCATTGTAGCATGCATTGAGAAAGCCTGAGTTTCTAACAATTGCCAGTCTTCTTGGTGGCACAACAGATTCAAGTGGCGAGAAGATTCAGAACAAATTTTTAAATATTATAACTTTTAAGTAGAAAATCTTATATTCACGTGAAACAAAGGAAGTAATTAACTTTTCTACAATTTTTTCTTTTCCACCCAACTTATTCAAAATGTATCATACAACTCATCTTCTCATTTGATTAACTTTCCAAACTATAGTCTATATTACCCAATGTGCAGTTTTTGAATATTTCAAACTAATTTTCTTTTATTTCTCAGCTTTATTGATTGGTCACAGAATCACTGCAATGGAGTAGTTTCTATTTATTTTAACTCTTTATAAATACATCATCAATTATTGCTATGTGATATAGTTTTCATCCAAAATATTTTATGAGTCCATAATTTTGTTGATTAAATAAACTATGCAAAAGTGAAAGTAAAAAAACGTATAGTTAGGCTTAAAGAAAAAGATATATAGTTGGGTGAATGAGTTCATAAAGACATTTTCTATAGGTGGTGGTAAAGAACATATTTCAACAGTAAAATATTATTGGATTTAAAAACATATTTTTTTTGTAAAGTAGATAGTAGATTTATAATGGATGTAAATAAGATGATTGTTTGACTGTTGGTTTGCATGTAAAACATTTTTTGAAGAAGTTGTGTAATCATATTTTAGACGAGATTGCAAAACTACGTTTTTGAGATTTGGGAATAATAATAATGATGAATATTTGGCAAATGTTTTGGTGATTAATAAGTTAACTTTACTAGATTATTATAATAAATCTTACAATAAATTAAAATATATAAATACAACTTGGTTTATTACGGCAAAAACGAATATATAAATAACTCTTTACTCTAACTAAAAAATTATCTATATACTTCCTAAAAATTGTTTCTACTTACAACCAAATTTTAGATTTATCTTTTGTCCAAAATTTGAAATGGCTACTTTAACTACTCAATATCAAGTGGATATTAGATTCCAAATAAGAACAAAATCCATACCTGATTAAGAACCTCACAATCTATTTCAGATGCAATAAATGTGATAGCAAGACCCTTTCTACTTAATCTGCCAACTCTGGCATCCTAAACATTACACAATGCAAAACATGTAACGTTACAAAAGTCATTTCAGTGTGAAGTCAATTATGTAATTTCGGGATCTAAATATGAATATTTACCCTAAGAATATATCTATCAACAAAATCTGACATGTCGTAATGTATAACAACGTTGATCCGCTCAAGATCACTATCAATCCCTTCCATATCAGTCAACCACAAGGACTCTTTAGTTGCCTTTCTGCACTCCATTGTAGCCACCCTGCGAACTATATCATAGAGTAAGAGCATCTTCTTGTGGAATCTTAGAATGAAACAGATAACCTATTTGCTAGTGTCATCTCAGAATGAAGGCAAGCTGCTGAAATTTCCATTCAACCAACAACCTCTCAAATTCCTTAGCTTTACCCATGCTCTTGACATAGATTACAGCTTGATTGAATTCTAAACACTCGACAACATCTGATAACTTCCGTTTCTTCTGTACTTCCTCTATTTGTATATAGTATTATATGAGAAGTAATAAGAAGTATTAGAGAATACCTTAATTAAATATAGAAGTAAACTTCACAAAAATTAAAATTCATGCACAAACGTTATTATAGTTGATGCTGGTACAATAGGTAAATCCTCTTTTTTTCCTATTTGTACCAGTTTCGTCACCATCTCCCGAAGCGAAATAAGGTCTGTCTCTTTTCAGCCTAGAGCATGCAACTTTTGTACGTTCAACTTATGCCCTCAAATGTTTTGAGCTCATTTTTTACATTAGCATGCAGATCCGTGGACATCTAGAATAAAACAGGAACCATAACTTAAAAAAAATTAACATACCAACTTACACAATCAACTATAGAGTTGTCAATAATATAGCTTATTTGAAAGATATATACCTTTGTTCCATGTTAAATCGTTGAACTATAGTTTTTAATACTTGTAGTGCTTAATTCGGCAATATTGTCTCTAGAGAGGGGGGAAATTACCTTCAACCAAAGGTAAAAAAATAATCCAATTAAAAAAATCAAAGAACCAATGCGTAAAAGATAATTACAAAATAAAAGGATCACAAGAACACTAATCGCAAATGCTAAAAGTTCTCCATTCCATAATGTCATTAACCCCAACGAACAAAGACCAAAATCACAAAAACTAGGGCAAAATCAGAAGCAAACATACCGACTTGAATTTCATAACATACCAACCATCATCGACTTTAATTTTGTTGAATAAATCAAATTTTTGATACTACGATGAAAGAAACGGCTTTGATTGATGATCAATGAATCACAAAACGCTAATTTCAAACCCTAATCATTCATAAACCCTAACAAAGACAAATCATCAAAATAATTAAAAACTCTCAAGTTAACTACATCCATGGGAAAAATCAAAACGAGAAGAGAAAGAGTAATCGGAAACATACATATATCCGCAGCGAAACCCATCGTTTTTTCAGGAGGAGCATTATTGAATGTTATCTCGCGGGCAAGTTCTAAACAATATGTGTTATCCATGAAGGCGGAAGAAAAGTGACGGAAGCGAAAGATCCGTGCTTTTGATTTGTCAATGATCTCTCAAATAAGATTGTATCCTTATTACAACGGATCAAGTATTTCTTGTTTAATGAAATCCAGGATGTTGATGGCTTTCATATTAAATGTTTGTTAATAAACCTTATACATAAATTTTCACAGAGGGAACATATGAGAAGACCGCTTGCATTGTAGCATGCATTGAGAAATCATGAGTTTTTAACATTTGCTAGTCTTCTTGGTGGCACAACAGATTCAAGTGTCAGCAGATTAAGAACAAAATTTTAAATTTTAAAGTAGAAACTCTTATATTCAAGTGAAACAAAGGAAATATTTGACTTTTGCACAATTTTTTCTTTTCCATCCGACTTATTCAAAACGTTTCATACAACTCATCTTCTCATCCGATTAACTGTTCAAACTATAGTCTATATCAAATTAGATTAGGACCCGTTTTTGATTATCTCAAACTAATTTTATTTTATTTCTCAACTTTATTGATTGGTCGTAGATTCACTGCAATGGAGTAGTTTCTATTTGTTTTAACTTTATAAATGCATCATCAATTATTGTTATATGATATAGTTTTCATTCAAAATATTTAGTGAGTCGACAATTTTGTTGGTTAAAATACTATGCTAAAGTGTAAGTAAAGAGACGTATATATATATAACTGGTTGAATGTGTTCATAAAGACATTTTCTATAGGTGGTGGTAAAGAACAAATTTCAACAATAAAATATTATTAGGTGTAAAACATATTTTTATTTGTAAAGTACATATTAGATTTATAAATAGATGTAAATAAGATGACGGTTTGACTATTGGTTTGCATGTAAATCATTTTCTCAAAAAGTTGTGAAATCATAGTTTAGGCGCGAGATTGCAAAACTACATTTTTTTAGATTTGGCAATAATAATAATGATGAATATTTGGCAAATATTTTGGTGATTGATAAGTTAAATTTACTAGCTTATTGTATTAAATCTTACAATAAATTCAAAATATAAAAATACAAATTAGTTTATTAAGACAAAAACGAATATATAAATAACTCTTTACTCTAACTAAAAAAATCTCTATACTTCTTAAAAATTGTTTCTACTTACAACCAAATTTCAAAATATTTTTTGTTAAATTTAATTTAATTTAAAAAACGCATATTTGGTCTTCATAGTATAGACGAAAATAACAAGTTTCAAGAAAACGGTAAAATGAATGGTGTAGTTGTCCAAAACATTCAAAAATAACAACCAAATATTTTGTTTACTAGTCTAAATCCATTTTCTTAAATACGACACAACATCGTCCATGAGCAGGCCCGGCCCGCCACCAATTCTAAGAAACATGGGTATTGGGCCTCTAAAAATTTTAAACTTTTTAGTATCAAAATTAGGCCTCAAAAATATTTGTTATTGCAAATAATAGGCCTCATTTTTTTGAAATTTTCAGATTTAGTCTCAATTGTTAAATTTATCTATTTATTTTTGCAAAAATAGGCTCTAATTTCTTAAAATTTTAAGATTTAGTCTCAAGTTTTAATTTCTTCTATAAAACCCATCAAAAAAAAATTTGTTTTGTATTGGGCCTCATAGTTAACAGGCCCGATACTGTCCATGAGTGCAAATGCTCTAAATAAAACTACAAATATCATTTGAATTGGCAAGGAAAAGAAGAAAAAATCAAATAACTGATCTTCAATTTTAATCCGATTACTAAGATCGAAGGTCCTTAGACATGGCCGATGGTATTCCATAACGTTTTAAAATCTTAGCAGTGGCCTTTTTCGCATAATTTTGGTTGAGGGTGATAGCAAACGCACCTTCCAAGTCCAACCTCAAATCTTCGCTGCAGCATCCTTCTATGAGCTGACATAGATGTTTCAGATTCTCTACTTGAACTCCATTCACTTTCTTAACCTGTGTCAACAACAAAAAAACCATCTCAAGAGTTGATTTAGAACTCATGGACTCATGACACATATTTTCATCCATACACATGATTTGAGGCCACAATTGACTTACCTGTAAATCTGTTAAATTGGCGTATCCTACACTGACGTCAGCTTCTAACACCTGCTCCAAATAACATTTTTAACGTAGAATATTACCAAATAACATTTTGAACGTATACTATCGCAACTCGCAACGAGATTTTATAATAATTTTTTAAAAAAGAAGAACATGTATACCTGAGAAATTATGACGATCTGTTCACCGGGTTTTTTGGGCATATGTTTCAATGCACAATCGCACATATTATAAGAACAATCGAGGTATGGTTTAGTGAAAGGCAAGAAGACAAACCCCGCGAATATGTAATAACTTGGAAGCTTATCAAATTGATATACTGGTAGTAGCGATTCCACCTACATATATAGATATATATAACACAAAATGTTAGCTAGCGACTTCTTCAATTAAAGACATATAGTCAAAAAATCACAAATATTTGATGATAACAATAATTGACGTTAACTAACTTACGGGTGTTATATTGATATTGAATTCATGTTTCTTTCCTTCTCTTAAGACTTTGAGAGACGTTTTTTCACCTGGTTTCTTCATAGAAACCAAATGACTGAAATTTATTCGTTCCTTCTTCCGAAAAATAACTGTAGGTAATAAACACGGAGATTATTCACATATATATGAATCCATATTGAACAAAGTAATATATACTAGTGTTACCTGTCTCATCGTTTTCTATAGGAACACCATCAATTGCGAGAAGAATGTCATCCTTTTTCAGAATATTGTAAGCACTCGACGACCGGTTTATTTTTCTTATTCGAATCCCTGTCATTTTAGGGCTCATCTTAAAGTGGTTACGGAAATGAGTATTCTCCATATGCTGACATGTTATACCTAGTGAACAAAACCCAACGAATTGACCGTTTTCTTCAACACTAGTTAAGAAATGATTAACTACTGGAGTTGGGATTATGTAGCTGCATACCAAAAAAAATTTGCTCTAATTAAAAAGTTAGTTGCAATCAAAGGGAATGAATATGATAGGATTAAGGTGTTTTTAACTAACCCTGTATTTTGTGAGCGTGAAAGACCCTGAAATGCGACACCAACGACTTTGTTATCCATGATTACTGGACCACCGCTATTTCCAGGATTAATAGCCGCATCTATCTGTGTTGTCATTAGCTTAGATTGGCTGTGACTGTACTTTGTAACCTCAACTCTAGAGACAACACCTTTGGTAATGGAAATGTTGTCACCACCTGCATAATTAGGCTCATAACATAAATCAATAGTCATTTTTGACGAGTTTCGGCAAAACTTTTGATCTATCACATAATTCTAGTAGCAATTTTTCTTTTAGATCAGACATATATAAGACACAATTTTACTTTCCTTTTTTCCTCTCAAGGCAATGCACTTTTCGTATACTCATAGGATAATCTAAGTTATACCTTGAGGGTATCCAACAACAGACACAGTTTCGTATAGAGAGGGTACGTCTCCGAGGTCCAAGGGCTTCATATCCTTCCAAAACTTTTTGCTATTGATTACCAAAATTGCTAAATCACATTCATGCCCCATTGCTTGAACTTTGGCTGTGTACTTTGTTGGTGAGCCATGCTTTCTAACTTGCACGAATGTGTGATCAGCCACTACATGAGCATTCGTAAGAATCTTATTTCCCGTGATTACAAATCCTACATTATGTACAAGCCAACATATTAGCCAAACCATACAAGAAAAATAGAAAAGAAAAATATACGTACGTAAGCCTTATACTTATGTGAATATTTCGAAAATATAGAAAAACAAATTCGTTGTTTACTAATTAGTTTTAAGTTGGAAACCTATGAAACGTAATAATATAGTTTTGGATTACCTGAACCGGTCGATCTGTGTGGCAGCCTTTTCTGCCATGGTTGTAACACACTAGATTTGGTAGAGCGGCAAAAGACTTTCACAACCGAGTTCAGCGCCAAATCAGTAACAGAATACTTTGAACAAAAACTGCGAAAGCCCGCGGGTATTCCCGGTGTTACGGTTCCTGGAAAATTGCTCAGGTTACTAGAGCAACGAATAATAAGACAACGAACAGACCCGAAAGACATTTAAACTTATGGATCTTCCCACGATTAATTAGATTTTTTTTTTCTGTTCTGCTGACTGTAATAGAGAGAGTAAGCGAGCTCTTGATGCGCTGCTAATTAAACTGTTTATATACAAAACTTTTGTTTCGAATTCTTACTATTTCTTCTTTTGTCAAACTTCCATTTTAAATGAACTTCTAAACTCTTTCTTCGTTTCTTTTTTAAATGAACTTCTAAACTTTCACAAGATTCCCTTTTCTCGTGTGTCTCGAATTTCTTTTCTTTTTTTTCTTTTGTCAAATTTATAAATTTCCTTAAATCATTCTTGAATGGTGATGTCCACAGTAAATTGATAAAGGGAAAATTCCACAAAAATACACCATAGTGTTTATTGATTTCCACAAAAATACATGAATTTTTGCATACAATATTACCTAGAAAAAGTACACCAACTATTTTATTTATTTATTTTAATGCACATTGTTCGATTTGTATACTCACTTTCAGTGGCGGAGCTAGAATTTTAGTTTATAGGGGTCATATATAATTAATTATTTTTATTAAATTATATATTAATATTAAATCATTTATTTTAAACTAAATAAAATATGTCTAAGAAAATTTTTGAAAAAAAACTAAGGAAAAAAATAGAATATGTCTAAAAGAAATTAGTATGTACCACAATTTTAGAGATTTGTAGCCATATATTAGAAAAAACATAAAACAAAAAATGAAAAATGAATTAATGCTAAATAAAAAATAAACATCAGAGGGGTCAAATTAAGGAATTAATTGTTGGCATGGGGGTCATTATGGAAAAATTAAACCAAAATATCCATAATTATTGTCAAACTTACCTTAAAAAACAAAAAATCATAAATGTTATGGGGGTCAATTGACCCCCCTCCCTCTTCACTACCTCCGCCACTGCTCACTTTACAATATATACTAAACATACATTACACAAGATTTTATATCCTTGACTTTGAAACATCAATCATTATATAACAAGATTTTATACTTTAATTATTTTATTTATAGGTTCCTTTTCAGCTTATTTTTTCGAAAAAGATAGTAATTGCAATTTTTTTATTATGATTTGTAATTTAATTTATTATTTTCTGTTTTATATACCTTTTTGTAATCCTTTATAGTATTTTGCTATTACTTTCATTTTACTTATTTGTAAATTTTTAAAATATTTTTCAAAAATAAGTAATAGTACTCCTTTTAATTTTAGGATTTTTATTTTATTGTATAATTTCCTTTTTATTATATACGTATATACTTTTTTAAAAAAAAATTTAATCCTTATATTTTTAAGATTTCTAATTTTATTATATAATTTTTCCTTCTACATCTATATTATATAAAAGTCGAGGCTATAAGCTCCTGAGGCTGTCCACATAGGATTTTAAACCACCAATCGCGGTTAGACATCTCATTAATTAACATTTTTCTACCATCATATTAGTTAACATTTTTAAATTCTAATAATTTCTATATTAGAAAAAGAAAAAAACAATATATATGTAAAGAAGAGAAAATGTCAGATGTTGAAAAACAACATATGGAAATTTTGGGTTTAAATGAAAAAGAAAAGGTTAATAATGAAAAGAAAAAAATTCTACTTAACAAAAAAGAAAGCAAGAAAGTTTCTAAATACTAAAGTATTAGTTTTATGTATAAATAGCGTTCTATAGGTTAGAATAGAACACAAAAATATCATACTTTCTATTCTTGCAAAAAAAAAAAAAAAAAAAGCTTAAAGAAGAAGATCTAGGTTTAGAGGATGAGCGGGATGTTATTTTTGACTTTGATAATCAAATTGAAGAAGCGGCTCGACCTAGGTTATAACCCCCGCTATTCATTGTGTCGTTTTGAGTTGCCACGTTAAAGATGAAGGGTGATGAGTACCGAAAAGGTTACTAACTTTTGTATAAAAGATTTGTGCAAGATCATAGTTTATTTTTATGTAAATTCTTTTCTATGGTTCTATATATGCTCTCGATTCAATTTATAGTATTGGTCTCTCATTCAAGAATCATAACTATATTATTCATACTCGAATATTTTATTATATAAAGTATGGTTTTCAAAGTCAATAACTCATAAGATCGTGACATGTGGCAATTTTATCGATTTCTGATTTTGACATGTGTAAAACGAAAATATTCTTTTATTAATTTTAAAACTATAAAAAGATAATTGTAAGAAATTATAAATTTTAAAAAGTAAAAAGATAATTATAAGGAAACTAAACAATTTTATAAATGTAATTAAGATAAATATTATAAAAATATATCTTATTGAATACAAATATGTAAAACAATAATTTTATTTTATTACAATAACTCATAAGATCGTGACATGTGGCAATTTTATCGATTTCTGATTTTGACATGTGTAAAACGAAAATTTTCTTTTATTAATTTTAAAACTATAAAAAGATAATTGTAAGAAATTATAAATTTTAAAAAGTAAAAAGATAATTATAAGGAAACTAAACAATTTTTAAAATGTAATTAAGATAAATGTTAGAAAAATGTATCTTATTGAATAGAAATATGTAAAACAATAATTTTATTTTATTAATTTTAAAATATAAAAAGATAATTGTCAAAAAAAAAAAAAATTTAAAGTACAAAGATCATTATAAGGAAATTAACAATTTCAAAAGGATAATTATTCTACATACTCACTTCTATAAACAAACTAGCTAAGGACCCATCCGACGTTTTAAGTAGAAATTATCTTTCAAAAATAAGAAAAAAAATATTTACTTTCACTGTTGCATTGTTTCTTTAACTACTAAAATTATTGATTCAAAAAACATTTTGAAAGAAAAATTTATTCCATAGCAATAACTTACGGTATACTTTTTAATAACGGGGATATGTTGAAATTGGCTAAAAGTCACATAGTTCAGAGTTTGTTATTTAAATATTGTGTGAGTTCGGGTTGATAAGTGCAGGGTATCAGAGTTTGGGTTGAAAAAAACTGCATGAAAATAGTTGGGATCGATTAAAATATATATATGAATCTTATGTAATTCAAATATGAACATATAAATTTAAATACAATTTAAAATAATATAACTAAATTTAAAATATCAAAAACAAAGAAGAAGCATATATGGTTCTCACGTATTCAAGACTTTCAAATAAACAATACAAAACTTTATTTAAAATCATCACCTATTTCTAATTAGAAAATAAAATTGATATAAATAATGTAAATTTGTAGTTTAAATCATGACACATGTCGCTATCTAAAATCATTAGAACTATGATATATAATAAATCTTATATAATTCAAACTGAAAGTAGAAACCAAAATAAATAATTTAAAGACACAATATTTAAACTAAAAAAATAAAAAATTATATTTTAAGAAAGATAATTAAAAAATATATAAGATCATTAACTTACATATAAATAAACAACCATTCATTAACTTATCTAGATATAGATTTGATATGATTTTATATACATATTATTTTGATATAATTGTTTTAGCATTTATTCATTAAGATGAAGGGTGTAGAATCAAAATCGAGTTTGTTATAATTAAATAATAGTTAAATTGTATATTAATGTAAATGGAGTGTGTAAGATTTGAATTTTTTCCAATAAAAGTACTAAATTAAATATAGAAAAAGTGTAGAATTCAAATATCATCGATAAGATAGAGTGTGTAGAATTAAAATGCAGTTTTTAATTATAAAATAAATAGTTAAAGTGTATGATTGAAATATGATTGAAATTTGGTTGAAATAAATAGTTAAAGTGTATGCAATGTGTAAGATTGAAATTTTTTTTGAAACAAAATATTAAATTAAATTATAAGAAAAATATAGATTACTATTTAGAATTTAAATATTATCGATACGAAATTATATTTATTTTTTACACCCGCCTAAATAGGCGGGCCTTATCTAGTTAAATTATAAAAGCAAGCAAGGCGTTCTCTCTCTCTCAATTTTCATCGTCAAAGCAAACCTATAGCTTCTGGATCTTCCTCGTAAGTTTATCTTTTGTTTAGTTCAAAATTTGTTATCTTTCTGAATTGTACTCTCTCCTTCTTCGATCTTTGATTCTGGGGTTCGTCGTAAAGATTTGAACTTTGGCTTCTATGGTTTGATTAAGGTCGATAGGAGGAACTTAATAATCGAGTTTTAGTGTGTGTAGGTCTATTAAATTATGGGTAGAGATATGATAAGCAATTTGCCAGATGAGATACTTGGCAAAATCCTGTCTTTACTTCCGACAAAAGTGGCTGCTTCGACATCGGTTCTGTCCAAGAGGTGGAGAAGGAATCTGCTGGTTCTTGTAGACACCCTTTGTTTTGATGAAACGATGGTTTTGTATCCCAACGAAGAAGAAGAAGCACTTGGTTCACATTGCTTCTTTGAATTCGTAGAGAAAACACTTGCTCTGGTAACCAATTCTCGAATCAAGAAGTTTTCTCTCTGTCTGTGTCGTCAACGTCAACTATATGGCTCTTCCGATGAATACTATCGTTGTGTCAACCGTTGGATATCGACTGCAATGGAACACCCTTTATTGGAACTACACTTGGACTCACCTACCCATTTTTCTTTTGTTAATATAGAAACTAAGTTGTTCACGAGTAACACACTCGTTAAGCTCACATTATCTGGTGAATACGACCTTGAAGCCGAGAGTGTGTTTTTCCCATCCCTCAAATCACTTTCTCTCTTATCAGTTCTATTTGATCATTGCAACTATGCTCGCCTCATCTATGGCTGCCCTGTCCTGGAGGATTTATACATACGTGACGGTGATTTTTCCCACCTGACGGCAGGTTGTGGTACGGAAGTCCGAAGTGCATCCATCAAGCGACTTGTCATTGTTACCAATCTTCCCGACGATATTGACGCTCACCACCGAATAGTTTTTTTCGAAACACCAAGTCTTGTGTACCTTGACTATTCTAGTTATGTCTCCACCCAGTATGAGGTTCCTGGTTTGGATTCGCTTGTCGAAGCCAGGCTAAATCTCAGGTTATGGATGTCAACAAAGAGATATGATTATGATTCTGAGTATGATTTTGTTTATGATTATGATTTTGATTATGCTCATGCTCATGCTCATGCTCATGCTCATGCTCATGCTGATGCTGATGCTGATGCTGATGCTCATGCTGATGCTCATGCTGACGCTGACTCTGACGCTGACTCTGACGCTGACGCTGACGCTGAAGCTGACGCTGATGCTGACGCTGACGATGACGATGATGATCATGATTATGATTATGAAGTACACCGGACTATATTTGGTGATGTTACAGAATTAGTTGCGGGTATATGCAATATTTCGACCCTTCACTTGTCTCCCGACTCCCTTGAGGTCAGCTTTTGCTATTGAATTGTGGAGGACTATAATCAATCTACTGTATCTCACTTATATTTTATGTTTTTGGTTGTGATCATAGGCGTTTCATTTCTGCTGTGAATCCATGCCTGTGTTCAACAACCTCATTAATTTATCTTTTGAGAGTAACAAGAAGAAAGGTTGGCAAGTAATGCCACTTCTGCTCAAGAGTTGTCCAAATCTACACGCTTTAGCCATCAAGGTATATCAATTTCGTACTGTTGTGATTCTTAATTATTACTTCTTGGCATTATTATATTACATGTCAAAAAATTGGTGTCTGCTTTCCAGGGTCTTGTTCACAGAGTATCAAAAAAATGCGGAGATGCATGCCCTTGCATCCCTAAGTACCCGTTGCAAAAAAAGAAGAGAACGATTGTGAAGAAGGACGAATGTTGTTTATCGACATGTCAAGTGAAGGTGCTAGAGATTTCAGAGTATGGAGGTTCTGTTCAAGAGCTGAGACTAATGAGACATTTCTTGGGCAAGTTGGGATGTCTTAAAACTGTGAAAGTTGGTCTTGAAGCAGACAACAACAACAGTCAGTTCGTGCGATCTAATGTAATGGCTCTCCCCAAACTTTCATCAAAGTGCAACATCCAATTCATCTGACCTTTTCTTTCCTTATCTTTTTTTTTTTTTGGGCAAATTTCTTTCCTTATCTTTCTCATAACGTTGGTTACAATTTGTTTCTGAAACTAGAAGAATCACATTTTCCTGTGGTGTTGTAAACTAGAGGAATCACATTTTCCTGTGATGTTGTAAACTAGATACATAAAATAGTTATGCGTTTTTTTCTTTTTCATGTCATGTTATAAACTAGAGGAATCACATTTTCTTCTTTCTGACGACATGAATCTTCTGAATCCGGTTCATGCGCTAGTCATATAAAACATGAATCATGAATCTGTGACTATAGACAGAGACAAAAAAAATGATGAATCTGTCCTGTCATGTCAATTTCTGAAATCAGCAAGGTTTATTAAGCTGAGAGTAACTACATAATCTAAACAGAGAAGAGTTGTGACAGTGAACAGATCAACTCTTTTCTTTTTCAGTCTGTCCCTTAACGTTTCTCAATGTTTGCCCTACGAGTTAGCTCCTCAACTAAGGCGTGTAACCGTTTTACCAGTGCAGGAAGCTTTCGAACTGCATCTACGCCTTTATGGCTACTGCATATCTTCTTCAGAACATCTGATGCAATGAAATATGCTTCTTCTTTGTTCCTGAAAAGGAGAACAAAGCAACGCAAAGGTGAGAATAGATGAAACTTTAATCTTGAAGAGAAGACTTGAGAACTAAATGAAGACCTGAGTAGTTCCCAGAAGATTGTCTGAATGGAACCTTTTGTGTCCATTAGCTCATCTGCCATTTGTGGATAACGGAGAAAAGTAGACATGGAACTTGATTACCTCGTTGGAAATATGTGGTGCATTTGCTAGACAAGGAGCCTTGCAGAGTATGGCTACTAGCTTTTCCAACAGAAATTTGGTTTTGGTTGGCCATGTCCTGCCACCAGGCTTTGATTGCCTTGAGGTTTTGCAATCTAATTCCTCATGTTTTGGCAATATTCCTTATGAAAGAAAGAAGAAACGGAAGCTTTTCCGCAACAAAAGAATGGTCCAAGAGCTCATACGCGGTGGCCCTATCTGCAGGCTGCCACGCAAAGCACTGCATCAAGAACTCTGTGGCCACCGGAGAGATATCCTCATATAGCCTCCGCGTGTAAGATTTTCTCATTTCAAGAAGGATACCCCCCAACATCTCAAGAACAGAACGCTCTTTGGATAAGCCGAAACAGGGCCGGCCCAAAAGATTTGGATGCCTAAAGCCCAAAAAAATTTTGTTGCCCATTTACCAACAAAAATACAAAAAAATGTTAAAATTTCGATATAATATGACTCGAACTCGCCACCTCCTGCTGATAAATGAGACAATAACCACTGAACTACGAGACTTTTTCTAACAAATGATGCCCCTTAAAATTAAAATATAATCTGATGCCTAAAGCACCTGCTTGATGGGCTTTAGGTCTGGGCCGGCCCTGAGCCGAAACCAGCAAGTTTTAGTTCCCGCGGCTATCAAAGAGTGTTTGAAGAGAAGAAGAGTACATTGTGCCGAACCCTAATGTTGAGCTTCTATGGCTCTTTTAAAGAGAACTTATTTAAGAGTGAAGAGTCAATTTGACATCCAAAATTTGGGCTTCCGGAAGCCACATCACTTTCTCTACAATAACAGTTATATAATCCTCTATTATTGGATTTGGTAATAACAAAAAAAAGTTTAGAAAATCAAACACTTAAAACTAAACTTGTAATTATTAATTTCCTTTAAAATGTGACAATCCTTGAAAGGGTAAAGCTGCATCAGAAGCTGACCCACTGCCCAAATTAATGTTTCTTTCTCTATCGAGGAACTTTGCGGCGCCTATTCAACTGTCTAGGCTGAAGGTCCTTGGACATGGCCGAGGGTATTTCGAGTTTCTTCAAGATCTTAGAAGTGGCTTTTTTCGCAGATTTATAATTGAGGACGATAATATTATCTTGTTCCAAGTCCATCAACAAATTTTCTGTGCAGCATTCCTCTATGAGCTTATATAGATGTTTGAGATTATGCACTTGCACTCCATTCACTTTCTTCACCTGTTTCCATCATAATAAAACAAATTTTACAGTATGAAATTTAAATTCTCTCTTTGTAGTTTCTGTTTTTTTTTTTTTTATAGTGTGAAACTAAGAGTAGGCAATAAATACATTACCTGCAAATCTTCAAAAATATTGTATCCTGTATTGATGTCATCCTCTAGAATCTGTATCACGAAACAAAACTTTAACTCCCAAAATTAAGGCGCCGAATGGAGATGTGCGGTTCAACTGGGAATAAATCATGGTGCGGTTTTAATAGTAACGAAAATATATACATACATACATATATGTAGATATTTTTGTTACTATTGGAACCACACTCGCCTCCTTTCGGAATCTAGTTATCACGTTTGAAAAGTGTAAAAAAAAATCACCAACCTGAGAAATTATTACGATTTGTTCACCGGCTTTTTTGGGCATCTTCTCTAAAGCATATTTGGAAATAGAAGCATCATCAATGTATGGTTTAGTTAGAGGTAGAAAAACAAGACCCCCGAATATATAATAACTTGGAGGCTTGTCAAATTGATGCATTGGAACTAGCCGTGGCACCTGCATACAATAGATAACCATAAAAATCATTCACATGATTGTTTCTTCTAACAAAGCGTCCAACAGTTAAAGTGGAAACAAAGATTTATTTGCGAAGGACGACTTACGGGTTTTAGACTAATATTAAACTCATACTCTTTTCCCTCTCTTAAGATTTTGAGTAACGCTCTTTCACATGGTTTCTTCATAGAAACCAAATGCTTGAAAGTTATTCGTTCCTTGTTACGAAAAGAGACTGCACACAAAAGAAAGATTTAGTAAAAGTGTGACAATGGGAAAAATTATATATAGTGACAATATAATTACCTGTACTATCGTTTCCTATAGGAACACCATCAATCGCGAGAATGACATCATTTTTTTTTAGAACTTTGTGAGAATCCGAAAGCGGGTTTATTTTTTTTATAAGAATCCCTGTCATGTCGTCGCTCATTTTGAAATGGTTACGGAGTTGATCATTCTCCATATTCTGATATGATAGATTTATTGAGCAGAAACTAACATGTTGACCACTTTCTTTAACAGCATTTAGAAAATGCCTAATGACCGGAGTTGGAATTATGTAGCTGCAAATAAATAGAAAATTAAAATATATAAGCTTATATATCATGTCCACATATATAGACTTTCATATCAATATAGATATTTCAATCTGAATTCTGCAGCCAAACGTATTCAGGATTTATAATTTAACTTACCCTATACTATCGGAACAACCTAGAGTTTCGAATGCTACACCAGCCACTTTGTTTCCCATGATTACCGGACCGCCACTATTTCCTTCATTGATAGCTGCATCTATTTGTATTGCCAGTAGTTCAGTGGCGCTGTGACTGTATTCTAAGAGTTCAACTCTCGACACAACACCTTTCGTAACGGATATGGTATCACCACCTGCATGATAGCAGGGCCGTCCCTGAGCACAGCAAGGTGAAACAATTGTTTTGGGCCCCCAAAATTCTAGACATTTTTTCTTTACAAAATAGACCTCTAAATTTATTTTATTTTTATAAAAAGGCCTCTAATTTTAGAAACTACTATAAAACCCTTAAATTTTTTTAAGCCCCCAAAATTTCAGGGCCGGCCCTGCATGATAGAAATTAATGTCACAACCAGTGACTCACAACCTATATGCACATATTCTTATGATTTCTACGTAATGCAAGATAGCATTCCTTTTCTCAAGACGATTCAATACTTGAAAGTGTATGGATTTTCAAAGAAGTTTATATATACAAAAAATAGCCTCTTGGTTTGTTATTCACAAATCTATATTTATAGTTATTTAACAAGTAATTTGTTTGGTTGGTCATATGAAATTAAAATTTACCTTTTGGATAGCCAACAACATACACTTTTTCCTGCAAAGAGGGTATGTCCCCGAGTTCTAAGGGGTTCATTCCCTCCCAAAAGTTATCGCTATCGATATCCAAGATGGCCAAATCACATTCATGCCCGATTGCTCGAACTTTTGCTTTGTACTTTGTGGGTGAACCATGTTTTCTGACTTTAACAGATGTATGATTAGCCACAACATGAGCATTCGTAAGAATCTTCCTTCCCGCGATTACAAATCCTACAACAAATTTCACGGTAAGTATTTAACCACAACAAACAAATACTACTAGCCAAATACGTAAGGTATCCAAAAATTAATCACTACCTGAGCCGGTGCCTTCATCTTGCAAACAAAACTGCCATGGTTGAAAAGTTCTATGCTTGTTAGAGACAGTGAACACCTTCACCACTGAGTTAAGAGCCAAATCAATAGCAGATACTTTTTTCCCTTGCGGAAGGGTATTCTTCCAATGTTGAAAGATGCTCTCGATTGATGAGTTCGTAAGCACCGAGTTTATACTGTTTTCCGCAGCAAACAATGGTGCGTGTACTACTGACTTCTCCGATGAAAAGCAGCGAATATTGGAAGTATTGAAACGAAGGAGTCCAGGAACGAGAGCGCTCGAGTCGATCCAGAACCGGGACACGGTACAAACAGAGCGGAACAAGGACATTCTTTGAGCAGTTGATACTTGGTAGCAAATTACGACTAAGCTTTAAAGCGATAAGAGTAGTTTAATTAGCTCTAAACCAATCGGTAGCAATATATTTATTACTTGGGAAATTTAGCTAAGCAGAATATTTCTTTCTTATCTTTATGAATTTTAATTTTTTTGGTAGTTAGTTTACGATGATAATATCTAATAAGTAAAATATATCTTAATTGTTTCATTGTATATATCACTTTAATTAAATATTTTCTAATATCTAATAAAATTTGAATCCTATACTAATATTTGGGAAGTACATCCTAAGGATCATAACTTAAATTTTGTAAGAAATTACAATATATGCCATTATATAATTCTAATCATAAAATTTATTCCATGTCACTAATATATATTAACGGGTCAACGGGTCAACAGGTTTAAAGATATTAAAAGATTTTGTTTATATAATACATAATTAATATAATTCGAGAATATTATATACCAATCAATATTCGAGATTATATAATACATAAAAGTGTTATATAATACATAAAAGATTTTGTTTATATAATATATAAAAATGTTATATACTAATATACTAATATATTATTCGAAAATGTTATTGAAAATTAAAAATGTTATTCAATTTGTTATATAGTAATCCATTATTCGAACATCTTATAAAAAATGTCATTGAAAATGTTAATGATTGAAAACATTTTATATCAATCCAATTTATAAAAAAATAAAAAATGCTATTTTGAATTATAATACTCATATAGTTCGAAAATGTTATATAAATTGAAAATGTTATATAATTCTTCATTTTTTAAAAATGTTACTAAAAATTGAAAATGTGTCTACGTTCTTATAACTAAACAAAATTTATTTTCAACTACAATTCGTAATCTTTGACAATATTTTCAGTTTCCTAAACATCTGTTATCATCTTTGACAATATTTTCAGTTTCCTAAACATCTGTTATCATCAATTTCATTGTTTTAGATTAAGCTAAACAATACAATATTTTCAGTTTCCTAAATCTTTGTTTCTGACTTCAGTTGATTATATTGTCTAGGTAGTATATTCATTTTTTAATTACGCGGGTCATTGGGTCATCAGACGGGTTTAATTATACTATCTAAACAATATAATCACATAATTTTGTAATTAATTAATTAGGGAGATTTCGTAAATAATAAAATCAATTCAAACTAATAAGGCAAATCCTATACTATTATTTGGGAAGTACATCCTATAAGTCGTAACGTTAATTTTGTAAGAAATTATAATATATGCCATTAGATATCTCTAATCATAATCATTTTAATTCCATGTCACTAACATTAACAAATTAATTAAAAAACGGGTCAAATAACGAAAAACGGGTTTAAAGATCTTAAAGATATTAGGTTGTTATATTTTGTTTAAATATAAATTCGTATTCAAGCAATTCGTAATCTTTGAGAATATGTTTAGTTTTCCTAAAATCTTTGAGAATATATTCAGTTTCCTTAAAACCCTTTATAAAAAAAATAAGTTATAATAGTTGTTATATTCTAGATCGTTTTTTGTTTAGTTTTACGTTTTTTGTTTAGTTTAATCACGCATCAATATAATCAGCTATTCAGTTTCCTTAAAATCTTTTCTAAAGATTGTCAAATCTCTCTGTTATATAATTTTGATCCTATATATTCCAAATAATCTAGAATATACCTTTCTAAAATATTATCTAACTATTTTATGTTAATTAATATATTTCTGAATCTCCTAATTATCACAAACAATCTACAACTATAAATATCCATTTAGGCTTGACGTACCTTTCTCACAGAAATCATCTCAGCACCATTCTCATATCCTACAATTAAAAATACAGCAGAAATGGCTATGGTTAGTCCCTACACTCCTATTAACAATTTGAAGCATGTCAAGACTTTTTGCTGTATTCAAGTTAGTATATTTCATTCGTGGATTCATTTTACAAAAGGTTCTGGCATATCTTTGGAAATGATTTTGAAAGATGAGCCTGTAAGTACCATTGAAATTTTATACAATTCTCTTTGTAATATAGGTGCCGTAAGTTTTAAGTCATCTTATTTTAATTACAGGATAACAAAATTCAAGCAGATATCAAATAGGAACAGATCAGCAAATTCCAAAGGTATGTTAAACCGTTTTTTTTCCTTTTTTTTAAACCATGAAACTAGGCCCCACAAACCCAATATAATCCATTAAAAAACTTAGACCCAATACAACTATTTTTTTGTTTGTTCACAATCACACAATAAAATTATCAATTCCTAATTGAACCAAAGAAATTATTAATCTCATATAAAAAAATACAAATCTAATGCTGCTAAATATATTAAATTCTAAAATACAATATTCTCTCCTTCTTTAGTCAAATAAAATATATAACATTATATCCAAATAGTAATAAATATAAAATATTATGATATATTCCCTTTTATATTATACTATTATACTAAATTATTCCTTATTTCTTCGAACAAAATATATAATTTAATTCATGAAAAATATTAAATCTCGTGCTGTATAGCACGGGTCATGATCTAGTTAAAATAAAATTTGAATCACGTTCACATTCTTAATTACCAGAAGCCAAAATTCACCTTCTTCTTAATTAAAAACATACGCGTATAGAAGGCGTCGTAAGTATCTAATTCTTCTTTTAATTAAAGTGATCGACTTATTATTTTATTTTTAAATCAATTACATATTGGTTTTCTGCTTCTCTGAATATGAATTTTTATTTTATTTTATTACACTCATGTGTCCATTGTTTTTTTAAACCGAAAGTTTTGAGTTTTTATTTTTTTTTTAATTGCTTTTTATAACTCTCCAATCAAATTATTTTACTTTCTACTATTTTTACTACTATAAGTGTTTTAAAAAGCGTGTCTGTCCATTGGTCATCCAAAAAATAAAATAAAAATTCGAATTTCTTATAAATTTTGATGATTTATGCTTTATTCTGAGCTAGATAATTCATGAAAAAGAAAAATAAAAAATTCTACCTAAAGGATATATAAATATCCACTTTGTTTATGTAACTTTGTTAAGATTTCAGAATATTATACATATCAATTGGATTCATCTAAGGGTGTTCAATCTAGATAAACCAATAGGATTTGAACCGAAATACTCATTTATTTTTGGTTCATCACAAAAAAAACAGATTTTTCAAAAACAAATCTTAAATCATAATCATTTATTTTTCGTTGTTTTTCTCATAATCATATCCATAAAACAATAAATGCCGGTTCAAAATCGGTCAACGCCGGATTCCAATGAATGGTGTACTAGAATAAGATGGGCAAAGTCGTCAATTACATACCCAACTTATACAGCAGTGTTCAATTCATACATAACAGTTTACTATGTGCCAATACATACCTAACCTTTTAAATGAAATGTTAAAAAAAACTTAAAAAACTTGCATGTCAATGTTACCAACTTACCATAAGACACAAAAATAAAAAGAGAGAAAATCATATGATAAGTTATATTTTTTTTCTGATATGAACAACAAAACGTAATAATGAGAACATAATAATGAGAAAGATTCAAGGTAAAATTACTAAACTAATAAGAGGTTAGGTGGCAGACAACTAAATTACAAAAAAAAAATAAAGTTTCAGTCATTATCGAGTGGTAATCATTGATAAAAAATAGTAAAATAAGAAGAGTATAATGAAAGTAGTGTTTTTTATTAACATAATTTTGTATTTTTTTTTCAATTTTGAATAAATAACTTAAGAGTAGAATTGATGAAGAATTTAATGCAATAAAGAACATATGTCATTTAATTTGGCTAATTTCTTTATTTAAAATAATATTGAATGACATATGTCATTTTCTTGTGTGATGATGTGGCACTCATATGGAGAGAGTTGGCCAACTTTCATATATATGATTTGATATATTGTTACCATTTCTACTTTGCTTTATATTTTTATGATTCGTTGAATTATATTTAAATTAAATTTTAAATGATATTTTTATAAAGAAAAAAGAATTTTCTAAAAAGTTTACACATTCAAACTAATCAATTATTATATAATCTTATTTCTATAACAAATTTTTCTAATTTGTTTATTTTTTTGTTAGATCAATTTGTTATAGAATTAGAAAAAATAAATATTTGTAGATACTCTTAAAATAAAATTGTTTTATGATAATAAGATTGGACCCATCTAAAAAAATGACACATGTCAGTACGTGTAAGCTTCTCAAAACTTGAGTTTATAAGAAACTTTAATATATTATATTTTATAAGATTTATTAACTATATACTGATGTTTAGAGATTTAATATTAATTTAGTTAATATTTTTTTCCCTTAAATGCAATATAATATGTTAGCATGTATTTCTCATTACAAATCAAGAAAAGCATGTGAGATATATTTTCCTATAATAAGGGAAATTACATATGAGTGTACCCATCAAACAATTGATAATAAGGAAGCTAATTAAAGTCTTAGAATTCTAAACATTAATTTGAATTTAAAGACAACAAAGCTAATATCAGTATAAATAATGACCTAATCATGTTTGTTTTAAATCTCAAACCGACTCGTAGTCCCTCAACATGTTGTTCCAATTTCTTCAAACATTGGCTCGGTTCTGTAGCTTCTTGCTCATTTCGGTTATTGGATCCCGTTTTTCTCCTTTGTTTCTTCTTGGTTACGTTAAATTGCAAGACGAAAATCAGCACAACAACGAGTCAACACTTGCATCAAGGACCGACACAAAACAACCGGATGCGGCTGAAAACGTGACATCTTCTTCTATTGATTTTGCGGTAAATTCAGTGGTGAAGGTCTTCACTGTCTCTAGCGTGCCTAGCATTCTACAACCTTGGCGGAATTGGCAGCAACAAGAAACGAGCGGCTCTGGTATTAATGTTTAATCCATAACTCTTACCTACTCTTTTAAGAGTCGCGTAAGTATTTTCCTAACTGACTTGGAACTGATGTAGGATTTGTAATCTCGGGAAAGAAGATTCTTACGAACGCTCATGTAGTTGCTGATCACATATTTTTGCAAGTTAGAAAACATGGCTCACCCACAAAATACAAAGCAGAAGTTCGAGCGGTTGGACATGAATGTGATTTGGCCATTTTGGAGATCGATAATGAAGAGTTTTGGGAGGATTTGAACCCTTTGGAACTCGGAGAGATACCCTCTCTGGATGAATCTGTGGCCGTTTTAGGCTACCCTCATGGTATTTCTTGAAAATGCTTCAAATATTAAACGGGTTGAATAAATATGTTAAAACTTGCATTTGCATGGACTAATTGATATTCGGAATGTAATGGACGAATGCTCGCAGATATTGATCATAATACTTATCTTATGCAGGTGGTGACAGCGTTTCTATTACTAAAGGTTATGTTTCTAGAGTTGAATATACACAATATGCTCACGGAGGCACTACACTACTCGCTATACAAACAGATGCGGCTATAAACTCTGGAAATAGTGGTGGTCCAGCAATCATAGGAAATAAAACGGCAGGTGTAGCTTTTCAAAAATGTACATCTTCAGATAATATAGGGTAAGTTTATTAGTTTATACTTCAAATCTTGGATAATTAATCTGCTTAAATTTGCAATATTGGAGACAAATGGTCTAACGTGGAAAAGTGGTTTATAGCTTCGAAATTGCGATTTAATATAGTTCGTGGTTTAACTTCACCTGCAGATACATTATCCCGACTCCAGTAATAACACATTTTTTAACTGCTGTTGAAGAAAATGGACAATATGGTGGTTTCTGCACACTAGACCTTTCCTATCAACTTATGGAGAATTCTCAACTCCGTAGTCATTTTAAGATGGGTCCTGAAATGACAGGGATTCTTATAAACGAAATAAACCCGCTGTCCGATGCTTACAAAAGGTTAAGAAAAGATGACATCATTCTCGCAATTGATGATGTTCTTATAGGAAATGATGCGAAAGGTAATCGAACGTTTATATATGTTATACTCCATTGTTAAAGTTTCTCCATGTGTGCTGGATATTTGACATCATTTTTGCTGAATGTAGTTGCTTTTCGGAACAAGGAACGAATCAATTTCAATCACTTTGTTTCGATGAAGAAATTAAATGAAACAGTCTTACTTAAAGTTTTGAGAGAGGGGATAGAGTATGATTTTCACATCAGTTTAAAACCCGTAAGTCTTTTTTTATTGACATATTTATTATAATAATTTTATATATCTCGTTTAATTGTTGGTTCACAATTTTTTTCTCAATAACATCAAAACTCACTTCGGTGCATTTCTACTGGGGCTGACTGGATCAGCCGATAGAGTTTATCAAAAAAAAAAAAAAAACATCAAAACTCTTTTTATGGTGAATCCAGGTGCCACCGCTGGTTCCAGTGCATCAGTATGATAAGCTTCCAAGTTATTACATATTCGCAGGCTTTGTTTTTGTACCTCTCACACAGCCATACATTGACAGTACTCTGATTTGCAATTGTGCAAATAAAAATATGCCTGAAAAGGCTGGTGAACAGCTTGTCATAATTTCTCAGGTTCGTTATTTGAACTACTTAGGTAAAAATATTTGACTGTTTGTCATGAAGGCATTAGACTTACTGGATTTGTTTTCTTGGTGTAGGTGTTAGCTGATGACATCAATGCAGGATACACTGATTTCAATGATTTAAAGGTAATGCATTTCATTGAACAACTCTTTACTAGAGGCTGCCCAAAAGCACCATGAGTTCTCTTAGAGAATAGAATCGGGAACCAGAATTAAAACCCAAAACATTCTTTATTTAAACTGAAAATAAGGATATATAAGAGTATAAAATTCCCCGAATAGAACTATGTTCTCTTCCCTCGGCCTAACCCGCTCGAAACCTCCAAAGCACTCTCTAGCTTGGATGAGTCTCACAAAAGAAACCTCATGCTTACTTATAATAAAACGTAAAGTTAAAACTCTATGAGAAAAATAAATATGAAAATGTAAATCCTAAATAATTTCCTAAATCAAGAAATAGGAAGTATGCGTATCAAAGTTTATTCCAGCTTGATTATAAAGTATTATGACCGAAAATGATAACAAAAGAGAATCATAGTTTCGCACTCGTGAGTGTCTCGAGAAATAGGTCTATAGTTTACTAAAATGACTACATGCATACAATTCTTGTAGCTGAAAAAATTATATTTATGGTGAATTCAGGTAATAAAAGTGAATGGAGTTCAAGTGGAAAATCTAAAACATCTATCTGAATTGGTAGAGAAATGTTGGACCGAGGATTTAAGACTGGACTTAGAAAACGAGAAGGTTGTGGTCCTCAACTATGAAAATGCTAAAGAAGCTACTTCTTTGATCTTAAAACTTCATAGAATACCATCGGCCATCTCCAAAGACCTTCAAAGTGAAAAGGTTCATACCAATGCGTTGATATCCTCTGAAGCATGACTTGTTTAAATATACTAGTTAAAGAGAACATTTAGATAATGGCTAATAGCTCTAAGATATTGGAACTTCATTATGTGTTTGTGAAGTGAAATCTTAATCCTACCGTTTTACTCTACAGTCGAAATGAGATTACGAAACTTTACAGTGAAAAAAAACTCATTACACCATTTTGCATTAAAAAACATTTCACAATTCTGTAATAAATCTTGATTGCAAAATTTATAAAATTTACAATTCTGGCACAAACTCATGATTATGCTATTCCGGCCACATTATCTCTATTAGATTCATATACAAGTAGTGTATATAATAATGAGATGTGATTTTGATGAAGAGACTTGTTTTCATAGGGCTTGAATGGTATGCGACCTTCTTTTATGTTTGAAAACGTGATATCGTCGAATAAATACCATTTACAAAAACTTGTAGCTAGGGAATGATAAGACGTGAAGATAACATATGATTTTCAATTTATCCCGTTAACTAAGCTAGAGAAACTTCGTTCATCTACTAAATAGTAAAATTTTGATGTTTAAAAATATGTATATTAGTTTTATTCAGCTTAAGAGTGTGGTCGTTCGATTAATTATGCTATTTTATAATTCAGCTATAATGCTATGCAGCTATTAATATGATATACCAGTTAAATCAATTCTAGATATACATTGATAATTAGGACTTTAAGAGGTTCTGGATCGAGACTCGTAAATCTCCTTAGGTCCGTTAATAATTTATCCGTACTAATTGCCACTCGATCATCTGACTTATATTACTACGTAAAATGGCCAAATCAATGAATGATAAGGTTGTAATGAATGACTATCATTAAGAATATGAATTTTATGTTGAGAATGAAGTCTCATTACTCCTCTTTATTTCTTACATTGGGATCTTGGATTATAAAACCAAGGCTTCATCTTCCCATTTTCGCTCATGGACAGATCGAGTATAAATACAACAATCTCCTTCTTCTTCTTTTCTCTAGTTATCGAGTCTGAAAGTACACACATAACTAGGATTCGTTAGATTTTTGTTTTTAAGTGTTGCAAATCAGAAGATGGTGCAGTTGTAAATTGGGATTATGATTGCATCAAACCGTCTCACTATGGATAGTTATAGAATTAAGGAAAGAGTGTGTCGCCTCTACACAAACCAATCTTTGTTTATCAAATATTTTTATCAAATATTGGTATCAGTTTTGTCACATCGTAGAAAACGTGGTCTTACAGAAATAAGAATCTAGACTAACAAAATATGTGGAAGTTACTGAAATAAATTACCAATAGAAGCCATAAATCATCATTTGCCCAAAAAAAAAAAAAAAAAAAAAAAAGAAGCCATAAATCATCAATTTACTCTGTTTTTTCAAAGTTAGGACAAAATGAGTATATATAATTAAAAATAAAGGTGAACTTTTTTATTTTTGAAATATTTAGAACTTATGTTTTTGAAAATTTTGAAATTCTTTTTAAAAAGTTTTTCATTTTTTTTTATATTTACACTATATAGATTTCAGCATTTGGATGCTCTTCTACATTTAATTCTCTTTTTCGTTGTTGTTTTACCTTCTAGTGGTGTTTTGATGTTAAGGTTTATGATCTGTTTTCAGTTGTACTGTAGCTTTTCGGTTTAGTTTGTTTTAGTGTCCATATCTTTGTTCTTCCGGCTTTTGGTTTCGAGGGATGTCGTCTTGCTGGCTTTGTGTCTTTAATAAAATCTTTTAGGCTGTTGATTGGGTAAAAACTTTCGGCAGTTTTTTTTTTTTTTTTTGGCAGTAATTCATCACCGTTATAGAAAAACTGTATACTATTAACTTTTATGTCCCATAAATCATAAGGAAGTTCATAGCTTTTCATTTGGAAACAAAACATATCTCATACAGAGCATCATTAATTAGGAAGTTATGGTTTTGGAATTTGAAAACTTTACATTTAAGAAACGGAAACAAAGCACATATAACTAATTTAGTTCTTTCCTTTTTTGGTAAATTATGTAACATATATATACACATATATACCTATTGGTGTAACTACTCTTAACGCTCAAACCCATCAACTACAATCTGCTCTAATGTCATTCCGCTGTGTTCGTACCGTGTCCCGGTTTCGCAGCTTATCTAGCGCTCTTCCTGGATTCCTTCTTATTCGCGGCAATGTAGCCCCGAAGACGGCAATTTTCGCCAGTCCATCTTCTAATATCCGTTTCTTTTCTTCTGATACTGCACCAATGGATTTTAAAGAGAATAAGTCGGAGTCGGTGCTGAAGAACTTCCCGGTCTTTAGCATCTTTCAAGATTGGAAGAATAAGTTTCTGCCAGTGAAAGACGTATCTAGTGATGATGCTGTAGAAAAGACTACTACTTCTGCCATTGATTTGGCCCTCAACTCGGTGGTGAAGGTGTTCACCGTCTCTAGCAAGCATAGACTTTTTCAACCTTGGCAGATTAGTATGCAGAGTGAATCCACCGGCTCTGGTATTGATAATTTTATTCATATGTTAATTAATTTAGATAAGTATACTAGGAGTTACTATTTTTTCAATAAAATTAAGAGTAGGAATTTTTGGTTTGGCTCACATACTTAGCTTGGAATGGTTGTAGGTTTTGTAATCTCAGGAAAGAAGATTCTTACGAATGCTCATGTAGTGGCTGATCAAACATCTGTTAAAGTCCGAAAGCATGGTTCACCCAAAAAGTACAAAGCAAAAGTTCGAGCAATCGGGCATGAATGTGATTTGGCCATCTTGGATATCGATAGCGAAGAGTTTTGGGAGGGAATGAACCCCTTGGAACTCGGGGACATACCCTTCCTGCAAGAAAAGGTCTACGTTGTTGGCTATCCAAAAGGTAAATTTTAATTCTCATATGAACACCCAAACAAATTACTTGATATGACGAAAAAAAAAAAAAAAAAAAACAAATTACTTGATAAACAACGATAAATATAGATTTGTGAATAACAAACCAAGAGGCTATTTTTTGTATATATAAACTTCTTTGAAAATCCATACACTTTCAAGTATTGAATCGTCTTGAGAAAAGGAATGCTATTTTGCATTGCGTAGAAATCATAAGAATATGTGCATATAGGTTGTGACAACAATTTCTATCATGCAGGTGGTGATACCATATCCGTTACGAAAGGTGTTGTGTCAAGAGTTGAACTCTTAGAATACAGTCACAGCGCCACTGAACTACTGGCAATACAAATAGATGCAGCTATAAATGATGGAAATAGTGGCGGTCCGGTAATCATGGGCAACAAAGTGGCTGGTGTAGCATTTGAAAGTCTATGTTGTTCCGATAGTATAGGGTAAGTTAAATTCAAATTGAAATATCTATATTGATATGAAAGTCTATCTCTGTGGACATGATATATAACCTTATATTTTATTTTTCTATTCATCTGCAGCTACATAATTCCCACTCCGGTCATTAGGCATTTTTTAGATGCTGTTGAAGAAAGTAGTCAACATGTTAGTTTCTGCTCAATAAATCTATCATATCAGAATATGGAGAATGATCAACTCCGTAACCATTTCAAAATGAGCGACGACATGACAGGGATTCTTATAAAAAACATAGACCCGCTTTCGGATGCTCACAAAGTTCTGAAAAAAAATGATGTCATTCTCGCGATTGATGGTGTTCCTATAGGAAATGATAGTACAGGTAATTGTCGCTATATATATAATTTTCCCCGTTTTATTCACACTTTTACTAAATCTTTCCTTTGTGTACAGTCCCTTTTCGTAACAAGGAACGAATAACTTTCAAGCATTTGGTTTCTATGAAGAAACCATGTGAAAGAGCGTTACTCAAAGTCTTAAGAGAGGGAAAAGAGTATGAGTTTAATATTAGTTTAAAACCCGTAAGTCGTCCTTCGCAAATAAATTAAACTGCATCTTTGCTTCTACTTTACCTGTTGGACTGGTTCACGTTTTGTTAGAACAAAGAATCATGTGAACGATTTTTATGTTTATCTATTGTACGCATGCAGGTGCCACCGCTAGTTCCTATGCATCAATTTGACAAGCCTCCAAGTTATTATATATTCGGGGGTCTTGTTTTTGTACCTCTAACTCAACCATACATTGATCGTTCTTGTATTTGCGAATGTTGTGTTAAAAAGATGCCCACAAAAGACGGTGAACAAATTGTAATAATTTCTCAGGTTCGTAATTTTTTCCCCCGCATTCATTTTTAAACGTGATAATTTTGAGAGCTCAAGTTTTGTTTCCTGGTACAGATTTTAGAGGATGATATCACTTCAGGACTCAGTGTTTTCCACTTTTAAAACGTAAAATTTAATTTATCGAGTTTATTAAAATTTTATCCTGATACAGATTCTAGAAGATGACATCAATACAGGATACAACATTTTTGAAGATTTGCAGGTAATGTATTTATTGCCTACTCTTAGTTTCACACAATTTTTTTTTTTTTAAACAGAAACTACAAAAAGAGAATATATATTTCATACTGTAAAATTTGTTTTATTATGATGGAAACAGGTGAAGAAAGTGAATGGAGTGCAAGTGCATAATCTCAAACATCTATATAAGCTCATAGAGGAATGCTGCACAGAAAATTTGTTGATGGACTTGGAACAAGATAGTGTTCTCGCCTTCGATTATAAATCTGCGAAAAAAGCCACTTCTAAGATCTTGAAAAAACTCGAAATACCCTCGGCCATGTCCAAGGACCTTCAGCCTAGACAGTTGAATAGGCGCCGCAAAGTTCCTCGATAGAGAAAGAAACATTAATTTGGCCAGTGGGTCAGCTTCTGATGCAGCTTCACCCTTTCAAGGATTGTCACATTTTAAAGGAAATTAATAATTACAAGTTTAATTTTAGGTGTTTGATTTTCTAAACTTTTTTTTGTTATTACCAAATCCAATAATAGAGGATTATATAACTGTTATTGAAGAGAAAGTGATGTGGCTTCGGGAAGCCCAAATTTTGGATCTCAAACTGACTCTTCTCTCTTAAATAAGTTCTCTTTAAAAGAGCCTTTAGAAGCTCAACATTAGGGTTCGGCACGACGGCACAATGTACTCGTCTTCCCTTCAAACACTCTTTGATAGCCGTGCGAACGAAAACTTGCTGGTTTCGGCTTATCCAAAGACCGTTCTGTTTCTAGAATTAAGAACTATGAATCAAACCCTAATGATCAAGACTTTGTGTTATAAGAACAACTTTTCTTATTACCTTTGAAACTTACTCAAAACAAAGGTTACACACAATCTCTTAATCTCATAAACTTCTCATAGGGTTAGCCACATCTTGGCACCTCTATTTATACTAAAACATAACCCTAAACATTCTAGAACCCTCTTAAAACATAAACCGACTTACTTATGTTTTCTTGGGCCTTAAGCTTTTTAAAACCGACTCATCAAGTTTGCACAACATTCTCCCCTTCAAACTTGATATCTCCAATCTTCACATTATGAACACCTACAAGTTCCCTCATCTCCTTGAACTTAATCCGTCCTAATGCTTTTGTCAAAATGTCTGCCTTTTGTGCATCACCGGGAACATGTTCTAACTCGACTTGATCATTCTCAACACATTCCCTAATGAAATGATACCTTTTGTGAATATGTTTGCTTCTGCCATGAAACACAGGGTTCTTGGCAAGTGCTATAGCGGATTTGTTATCTATCCGGAGTAACACCTTGTCACATGTTTCTCCAATAACTTCACTCAGAAGATCCTGCAACCATATCGCCTGTTTCGCCGCTTCTGTTGCAGCCATGAACTCGGCCTCGCAGGAAGACAGAGCTACTGTGTTCTGTTTCTGCGTACACCATGTAATAGGACAATCATGTAGATAGAAAATGTGGCCTGTAGTACTTCTACCATCGTCCTCATCTACATTATGACTACTATCACTGTAGCCTAAAAGTCTTGTCTCAATTTTAGGTTCTGTTTCTCTAGCAAATGTTAGGCCATAACTTGTTGTTCCTTTCAAATACCTGAGAATTTGCTTGAGTGCTGCACCATGAGACTCCTTGGGTTCATGCATGTATCTGCTTAATACACCAACACAAAATGAGAGATCTGGCCTAGTGTGTAGCAAGTATCTCAGACATCCAATGCTTCTCCTATACTTTGTCTCGTCAATATTCTTTTCTTCTGACGCTTTACTCAGTTTCAGATTTGCATTCATTGGTGAGTGAACCGCATTACAGTCTTCCATTCTGGTTTCACTTAGTATCTTAGATGCATACCTTTCCTGTTTTAGAGTAATGCCTCCTGCATGCTGATGTACCTCTATACCCAGATAATATGTCAGTTTTCCCAAATCACTCATCTCAAACTTTGTTGCCATGCCCCTTTTAAACTCAAGTATCACATCCAAGTTTGAACCAGTGACTAAAAGATCATCTTCATACACAACAACAATGAGAAGATGATCTTTATCCTGCTTACGGTATAAGGATGGTTCTTTAGAGCATTTGACAAACTTCAATTCTTTAAGAATGGAATTTAGTTTGTTGTTCCAAGCTCTCGGGGCTTGTTTTAAACCATATAGAGCTTTATGTAACTTGTAGACTTTGGTTTCACTTCCTTTTATTTCAAATCCCTCTGGCTGTCCAACAAACACAACTTCTTTTAATTCTCCATGGAGAAATGCAGTCTTTACATCTAAATGATGAACCTCCCATCCATTTGATGCAGCTAGAGCAAGAATAAATCTGATAGTTTCAATGCGTGCTACTGGTGCAAACACTTCTTCAAAATCAACCCCATACCTTTGAACATATCCTTTCGCCACAAGACGTGCCTTGTATTTGTTTATGCTTCCATCAGAGTTGCGTTTTATTTTAAAAACCCATTTCAGACCAATTGCTTTAGCTCCCTTTGGAAGATCTACTAGACTCCAAGTCTTGTTCTTGTTTATTGAACAAATTTCTTCATCACAAGCATCTCTCCATTCTTTTAACTCTTTTGCTTCTTTAAAATCCCATGGTTCTTCATTTAAAGTTAGCAAGAGATGCTCAATTATTTCATATTCAGCTTCAGCTAAAAGTACATAGTCATTTAGGTACCCTGGTTTATGGCTATGTCTTTCAGATCGTCTTAAGGTTGGTTGTATTGGAGCCTGCTCTTGATTTTCAACTTCTTCTAAGGATATTTCTGAAGCATTGTCTGAGAAATCATTCTCATTGTCCAAAGCTTCATCATTGTTTTCATTCTCTTCTCTTGTTTCTTCTGTTCTGTTTTCTGTTTCTGAAACTTCTTCTCTTAGACCGTGGTTTCCAAATTCTCCAAGTCTGAATTTGAACATTGCAGGAGCATTATCACTCTCATCTTTTCCTGAATGATTCCAATTCCAACCTCTTTTCTCATCAAAAACTACGTCTCTACTTACCACAATTCTTCTTCTTGCTGGATCTAATAATCTATAAGCTTTAGATCCGGGTTCTGTTCCAAGATGGACTAGTGCTTTTGATCTGTCATCAAGTTTCTTTAAGTGTTGAGTCTCAGTCTTTGCATAACCAATACATCCGAATATTTTTAGATGTAAAATGTTTGGTTTCTTTCCCTTAAATGCTTCATATGGAGTTTTATCTTCTAAGGTTCTTGTTGCCACTCTGTTTATGAGATAAGTAGCATGTCTCACTGCCTCTCCCCATAGATAATTTGGCACTTTCATATGTTTTAGAATACTCCTAGTCATCTCAAGTAAAGTTCTATTCCTTCTCTCTACTACACCATTCTGCTGTGGTGAGTATGGAGCTGTTAAGTGTCTCTGAATACCTGAGTTGTCACAGAAACTTTGAAATTCATGAGAGGTAAACTCTCCCCCTCTATCAGTTCTAAGAGTCTTTATCTTTGCTCCAGTGTCCTGTTCAACTAGAGCTTTGAATTTTTTAAACTTTTCAAACGTTTCACTCTTTTCCTTCAGAAGTAATGACCACATATACCTAGAGTAGTCGTCTATTAGCACGAAAATATACTTGTTTTGTGCGGCTGTAGAAGGTGTAATTGGTCCACACAAGTCTCCATGTATGAGTTCCAATATGTGTGAAGCTCGGTATGATGTAGCCTGAGGAAAACTTTTTCTTACCTGTTTCCCTAGTAAACATGAAGAACATGTTTCCTTTTCAACTGTTATACTAGGTAAGCCAATCACTAATTCTTTACTTATCATAGACTTCATAGTATCTGATCCTATGTGTCCTAATCTTGCATGCCACTTTGCTGAGTCACTAACTTCTTTTACTTGTAAACACTTTGTTGGTTCAACTTCCATAAGAACCTTGTACAGTCTGTTCTTTGATCTTTTAGCATTTACAAGTAACCTACCTTGTTGGTCATGCATTGTCAACTGTTCATCTTTCATTCTAATATCACAACCTGCTTCTGTGGCCTGTCCTAGACTTATGATACTGCTTCTTAGATCAGGTATATAGTACACATCTGCAAGTACTTTTCTTTCACCATCCTTGCTTACAAAGAGAATTGATCCTTTTCCTTTAATGTCTATGCATGAATCATCTCCAAATCTTACCTTTCCTGTGATATTTTCATCAAGTTTTGAGAAATAATCTCTGTTTCCTGTCATGTGATTGCTTGCACCATTATCTAAGTACCAGATATTATCACCATCCTTCTGAATCTCAAACTTGCTTGGTTTTACATTTTTTTCATTTAGGTAGACAATTTCATGCATCATTAGTCTATCAGCTTCTTGAGTTTCTTCTTCATCATTCTCAAGTGTTTCTTGGAGTTTTAGTAATCTATCAGGGCAATTTGAAGCATAGTGTCCACTTTTGTCACACCTGTAACATATTACCTTAGATTTATCTTTTCCTTGTCTGATAAAACTGTTCTGTTGAACACCAAATCGTCCTCTACCTCTGCCTCTGAAACTAGATCCTCGACCTCTTCCTGAACTATAGCTTTCTTGATAGGTCTGTGAGTCTGAGTTAGCATACATGAGTTTTCCTTGGTCAACAGGTTGATCTTCTTCATCACAAACTCTATCTTCATATACTTTTAGTCTTCCGACTATTTCCTCAAAGCTTGTTTTCTTTAGATCAAGTACTTGTTCAAGGGAAGCAACTATGTGAATATATTTCTTACGGGGTACACTTTTAAGAAATTTCTTGACAAGTTTTGATTCTTCAATATTTTCTCCTAATGCAACTGATTTTGTTGATATTTCAGAAAGTTTTCCGGCGAATTCATCTATTGTCTCTGTTTCTTTCATCTTTAGTCTATCAAACTCAGCCATTAAAGTTTGTAATCTTGCTTCTTTTACTCTGTCAGCACCTAGGTTTCTTGTTTTGATTGCATTCCAAACTTCTTTTGCAGTTTCATAATCTCCTACTTGAAGAATCATTGCTTCTGATATGGATTGAAACAAGAGAACCCTTGCTAAATCATTCTTTTCTACATCGTTGTTTCCTGGATCTATTGTATCCCAAACCTTATGAACCCTAAGTACTCCTTTCATACGCATGTTCCATACGGTGTAATTTGATGCGTTAAGCATCGGACACTGTATAGAAGAACTACTCTCCTTGTTCCTAGCTGGAACCGGAATTATCTCAGCCATGCTTCACCTTTAACGAACTCTGTTTCGTAACGTGTAAAGCTTTCTCTAGATCCTAGGTTACCTAATTCAATAGTATGGCTCTGATACCAAATCTAGAATTAAGAACTATGAATCAAACCCTAATGATCAAGACTTTGTGTTATAAGAACAACTTTTCTTATTACCTTTGAAACTTACTCAAAACAAAGGTTACACACAATCTCTTAATCTCATAAACTTCTCATAGGGTTAGCCACATCTTGGCACCTCTATTTATACTAAAACATAACCCTAAACATTCTAGAACCCTCTTAAAACATAAACCGACTTACTTATGTTTTCTTGGGCCTTAAGCTTTTTAAAACCGACTCATCAAGTTTGCACAACACTGTTCTTCAGATGTTTGGGGGGGGGGGGGGGGTATCCTTCTTGAAATGGGAAAATCTTACACGTGGAGGCTATATGAGGAAATCTCTCCGGTGGCCACAGAGTTCTTGATGCAGTGCTTTGCGTGGCAGCCTGCAGATAGGGCCACCGTGTATGAGCTCTTGGACCATTCTTTTGTTGCCGAAAAGCTTCCGTTTCTTCTTTCTTTCATAAGGAATATTGCCAAAAGATGAGGAATTTGATTCCAAAACCACAAGGCTTGGAGACTAGTGAGAAGGAAAGTGAAACATCTTCTGGTGACGGCTCTATGAGTGAAATTTTTTTATGTTTCGGTTGAGTTTACGTGTTTACTTGTTTTGCAAGAAAACTTATTAATGTGACTGTTTTTTTTTTGGTTAATGTATGTTTCGTATATGTTTTAAAGTGAGTATATAGTTCGAGCAATGAGTATTAAAAGAAATAAAGAAAATAGTAAATAAATAAATGACAGGGATTGCTGTAAAAAGAATAAACCTACTTTCGGATGCTCACAAAGTTCTGAAAAAAGATGATGTTATTCTCGCTATTGATGGTGTTCATATAGGAAATGATGTTATTTTCATTTACACCCAATTTACTAAATTTTCCTATGTATACAGTTCATTTTCGTAAACAAGATCGAGTAAGTTTCAAGCATTTGGTTTCTATGAAGAAAACATGTGATACAACGTCATTTAAAGTCTTATTAAGAGAAGAAAAAGAACATGAGTTTAATATAAGCCTAAAACCCGTAAGTTGTCGTTCGAATTTTTAATAAGTAAATAATTGGTTCCATTTTGTGAGCGATTTTTACAATTAAATATGTATGCAGGTGAAACCTCTAGTTCCAGTGAATCAATATGACAAGCCTCCAAGTTATTATATATATGGGGGTCTTGTTTTTGTACCTCTAACTCAACCATACATTGATCGTTCTTGTATTTGCGAATGTTGTGTTAAAAAGATGCCCACAAAAGCCAGTGAACAAATTGTAATAATTTCTCAGGTTCGTATTTTTTTTCCCGCATTCATTTTTAAACGCGATAATTTTGAGAGCTAAAGTTTTGTTTCCTCGTACAGATTTTAGAGGATGATATCACTTCAGGTCTCAGTATTTTTTGAAGATTTACAGGTAATGTATTTATTGTTTACTTAGTTTCTCACTCGAGTTACTTGTAAAGTCTTTTCCCTAAATACATATTTATGGTGGATATAGGTGAAGGAAGTGAATGGAGTGGAAGTGGATAATTTGAAGCATCTATGTCAGCTTATAGAGGAATGTTCCACCGAGTATTTGAAGTTTGACTTGGAAGACGATAATTTTTTTTTCCTAGAACATAAATCTGCGAAAAAAGCCACTTGTAAGATCTTGAAAAGTCTCAAAATACCATCGGCCATGTCTGAGGACCTGCAGCCTAGACAACGGAATAACCGCCGCAAAGTTCCTCGGCAGAGCAAAAAACATTGAGCCAGCTTCGGCTACAGCTTGATCATAGGATTTAAAGGCAATTACTTAACTAAATTTAATTTTGTTCTTTGATTTTTTCTTTTTTTCTATTTTGCTGTTACCAATTCAAATGACTTATTTTATGTACCCGTATTCGAGATGAAGTGATAAAGGGTTCCGGAAGCCCAAATTTTGAGTGTTAAACTGATTGTTCACTTAGGATCCGATTGGTAAACATTAGAGTAATTAGGTGAATGCCCGCGGCGTAGCACGGACATTTTCGTATTTGTGTTTATTTCTATTGATTTAGTGGCACGTTTTGATAGCTAATTTATATGTGTTTTTATATCATATACAATAAGTCAATAATTGGAATAATGATCATTCACAAGAGAATAAAAGTTACCATTGGTTCCGTCTCCTTCTTCTCTATCCTATTGTGTATGTAAGTTATGTTGAAGTTTTCTCATCAGCATTGCCTACAAACTTTTCCAATTTCATTTTATTGTAAGAATCAGATATTGATTCTGTCCTTTTCCTCTATGCATGTCGTGTTCTGTTTCTAGGAAAAACTGGTGAAAAACACTAAGTAGTCAAAAAGAGTGAGAGCTCTTTGCTGAACCTCCTTTCCATGAGGCTGCTTTGTTTTATGCATATATAGTATTACAACCTGCCCAATATGAATACCATGTCAGAGAATGTGATTATTATTGGCTTACAGAATATGAAACCAACTCGATGTTCGAAAAAAAAAAAATATGGTCTACCAATCTTGTCGAATATATCCACTCTCTTGGAAAACAAAGTTGGATTCATATTATGTTTCCCAATTCTTTTCTTGATAGGCTAATGAAAGAAAACCGGACTAATACCCAATCATACACACGAGATCTAGTCATTTTTTACTCCAAAAACACTAACCAAGCTTCTTATTGTTTCTCAAAGCTTTTTGGTTGTATCCGAAGTCATATATTGGACATCATATGTATATATATTATTGTTATATCAATCAACAATATTAGATCTCTGATCTCTCACCTTGCTTTAATAGAGAGAGTGGTGTGTCGTACTTCCTTAATTAGTGTCTCTTGATGGTCTCATTCCTATAAAACATATCATTATGAGAAAAGGCTGTGTGATAAGTAGAATATGGACCACTAAACGAAAGGTCATAAAAGGACAAAACCTAATCACTGAAGCTAAAAGAGCGTAATGCGATTCCAACCTAGCATATTATTTAAATTCACACACAAACAAACTATCAATCTGTTTGCATGGTTTGCCCAAACAAAGATTGAGAGATTAAAGAAAAACAAATAATGAATGAACTACATCAAGAAAAGCAACATGTTTGAAACTCCCAAATGTTAAACTGCGGCTGTGTAAATCACTGCTGATCCAATCAAATCCACCAGAGTTACCGTTGCTCCGTAGTGTAAGAATTTACATGCGTTCTTTCCTCAACAACCAATTCAAAATTAGGGATCTTTTTCAAACTCAAAATTAGGGATTGTTGTTGTTGTTGTTGTTACCAGGAGATGAGGAGTTTTTCATGGAGCAGACGATACGGTTAGCGGGCCAGGTTCGATGAGATCGACCATTGGTTACGAATCGTTTGAGGAATATGCATTGTTTACACGCCCGACCCGAACCGTCCGGTCCGAGCGGTTAATCCACGATCCGGATACTTTTCCGGTTTGGGTTTAGTGCTATTATCCGGCAATTTTAAAACAAAAAAAAACCCACAAAATCTCACCATTAACCCGCGACCCGGTTAAACCGGCCGGGCTTGTGTTTAACAAAATGCATTTGATCTTGGTCTTTTAGAATAAAATAAAAAGTTTTAGACTTTTACTGTATTCACTATTCAATTATTTTTTTTAAAAAAATCAGTTCTCCGGTTCTTCTCAAACGCTTTTAGTTCGATTTAAAAAATGTAATCCTTTTATTATTATTGTTAGAATTCATATTTTGTTAAGCATGGTATGATTATTTTTATTTTATATATACAACTGTATAATTTCTATAAATAATGAATACATTAAATAAATCAATTGACCCGTAATCGAACCCGGTTAATGATTTGATCCTGGAAAGCACAAAGGACTTGGGAAGTGATGAAGAGCTCGTAGCCGAGGAGAAGTTTAAAGATGAGGGGCAGCTGGAACATGAGGATGAGCTTGTAGGTGAAAAGGAGTATGGAAAAGATGATCTTAACCTCACTGGTTTTAAAACATGATCATCAAATGGGCATGTGTCTCATTTGTACTCTTTTTCCCTTGTCAAGTTTTGTCCCAATGGGTTTTCTTGACAAAGTTTTTAATGAGGCAGATGATTCACATTCAAGTCACCAATTTGTTGATCCAGCCCATGGCATAACATTCAACAGTCTATCCCATGGAATACATATGGAGTCCAGCCCATTTTATGGCCATTATAAGTTCAAGAAGAGCCCAAACCAAGTCATTAATTTGATGGTCAAGAGGAGTGACGAAAATAGAAGTTCAAGAGTCATCTTTGAAGCCAAAGGGTCTTTTCTATTCAAATTCTATCTTTAATATTTTGTTAAGTTTCTAGACAGCCTTAGAGCTTGTTCCAAGACTTGTCTCTCTACATTCTCTTCTCTCCTTCTCCTCTATATATTCTCTTGTAATCTCTTATGAGAACTTATCTTTCTTTCTATCAAAAACTTTTTCTAAGAAGATCATCTTGTTGGTGTGTATATCCAGCAAAACTCTTAGTCTCTTTTGGTGCGTATAACCAAAGGATCTAAGTTTTGGTGTCGTGAAGCTCTTCTGCAAGCTTCTGTGCTATCCATCAATACATTCTCTCGTCTTTGAGTCGTGTGTCATCTCTAGATCGAGATTATCTATCCATCATCACGGCTTCACAGCCACCTCTATCCTTTGCTCAACTTAAGAGTGCCGAGTCCGTAGGAGGATCGTATTAGTTGACCTACCCAGTGACCCAATAGGTAGTCCAGTTCACCGCCCGGGTCGGGTTTAAAAACATTGGGAATATGTGTGACAGTGTGGTAAATTCGCAAAGTTTGATTCCTTTGCCTTTTCGTCTTCATCACCTTCAAGATACAGTATCTTGAATCGTATGATCTAGGCCTGGGACTTTGAACCGAACCGATTTGTACGAACCAAACTGAACTGAGATTTGGGCAAATCGGTTCGGTTCCACTTAATTGAATTAAACCGATCAAAAAAGTTTTAATTTAGGTTCGGTTAACCGATAATTTTGGTTCGGTTCGAGCGAACCGAACAGTCAACCGAAAGACACACCCTAACCTAATAATGCCCTAGCCGCTCTTCTTCTTCATGATCTATTAAGTCTTTATTCTTCTTCTTTCTTTTTTCGATTCATCAATCATTCATCATCAACATCTTCATCTTCTTCTTAAACTTCTCCTTCTCCCTCTTTGATCCATTACCAAGAGCTTCTTCTTCTTCTTCGGTTCATCACCAACGGCTTCTCTTCTCCTTCGATCTATCAGCATCATCTTCCTTTTCTTTGATTCACCATCTTTTATCATCATCATCTTCTTCGCCTTTCAGATCTATACTCGAAAACTGTCTCGCCGCCGGTGTCTCTGCTCGTCGACCATTCGTTGCTTCGTCAGTTTTCTCTCGAGACAAAAGCTTCTTCTTCTCCTTTTTTTTTGAGTAGGCCCAGTTATTTCCAAAAAAAAAAAGCACAGTTTTAAAAACAGTTTTGGCCCAAATTTATTGAAATGAAAAACCGAATTACAAAAACTGAAGTAACTGTGTCCGAACCGAACCGAACATAAATCTTAATCGGTTAGCTTCAGAACATCTTTCAAATTCCGAAATACCCAAAAAACCGAGAAACCGAACCCGAATAAACCAATCAGTTCGTGGAACCGAACCGAACCCGAATGTTTGACTTTTTTACTTTGATCTTTAAAAATAATAACATGGGGAGCTTAATTAAATTAAACCGAACCCGAATAAACCGATCGTTTAGATCATAGGAACGTCTCCATTCTTTTCTTTTCTTTTTCTTTCCTTTTTTGGTACGAATAATTTTTTTTAAAAAACATCCCAATTTTATCATATTTTTAAGAGCTCATAAAAAAACATCGCTGCTAGAGAAAGTGGAAGGATTTGGTTACAAATTTGAGAGTGAGATTGAATGAAAGATTTATTTAACTTTTGTGGAATCTAAAACAGAGAATAAACAACAAAGGATGGAGACGAAAGACCCTTCATTTTACTTTGATCTTTAAAAATAATAACATGGGGAGCTTTCTCACTCGTTATTAAAATATGAGAAATTGTTAAAAATGCCCCTTTTGAGATATCCCTTTTCAAAAATACCCCTTTTGAGAGTCCATTTTTAAGTTTGCCCTCTTTTAATTTTTAATGATCATTTTACCCATATTTGAAACAAAATTAGGTCCACAAAATACAAAATATTTTTTGGCGGGAAAAGCGATCCCGCAAATTTTTGGCGGGAAACGTGATCCCGCAATTTTCCCGCCAAAATTTTTTTTTTTCGGGAAAAGTGATTCAGCAATTTTTTTGGCGGAAAAAATTTACAAGGTATTTTAAAGGTTTTACAGAGTATTTACAAGTGTTTTGTAAGGTTTTACAATGTATTTTAAAAGGTTTTACAAGGTACTTTTAAGGTTTTATAAGGTATTTATAACTTGTAAAACTTTATAAAAAACTTGTAAAACCTTATAACTTGTAAAACCTTATAAAATAGCTTGTAAAATCTTATAATATCTTATAAATACCTTATAAATACGTTGTAAAACCTTTTAAAATACATTGTAAAACCTTATAAATACCCTGTAAAAACCTTTAAAATACCTTGTAAATTTTTCCCGCCAAAACTTTAACGCCAAAAAAATTGCGGAAGGGTAATTTAGTCATTTTGTACATAAAAAGGGGTATTTTTAAAAATGGACAGCCAAATGGGGCATTTTTGAAAAGGGGCATTTTTGTGAGTCTCCCTTAAAATATAGGTCATTTTCTCCCATGTTGACGTGTCAAACATTTGGAGGGAGATGATATTCTTTCATATCTATATTATTAATTGGGAATCACTAGATATTAAACAATCTTATGAAGGATAAACTATTACATAAGATACCATTGGTTTTTAGTGTTTTTAAATAACTTCATTAAGGGTAAAATGGTAATAACAAAATTAATATATTTAAATAAAAAATAGTAACGTTTTTTTAAATAATTATTAATTTCCAAAAAAATTAAACTAACTTTCTCTCTTATATTAATTATGGACGGAAATTTGAAATTAATTTATAAAAAATTGTTAACCAATGAGAATTAAAAAACTAGATTTGATATCCAACTAAGATTTTATCTAAACCAACCCTAATAGACTATTCTATATCAAATATAAATAGAAAAATAATATCATTTTAATGCAAAATTAAAAACACTTTCGTTTAAAAGATTTATCAATAGAGGATTTTAAGATTGAATTTGAAATTTCATAAGAAAATTAAATACAAATATTTTAAGATTCAGTTTTGTTATAGTATTTTCACAAATTTTGAAATATAAAACAAAATTTTATTTCACAATTTCTAAAAAATGATACTAGATATTAACAAATGTTTATATTTACTATAAATTAAACTCAAATAATAATAATTTAAAGTAATTATCATTATGCATTCGTTTAAAGCAAGTTTCAAAAATATTTAAACAATAGATTGTACATATTAATTTCGAAATATTTTGCGTTTTATTTTTTCTTTTTCAACCGGATCTTCCTTAAATAAATCCCGAATATATTGCACACAATTTTCAAAATGATGTAAATTAATTATATATTTTGCATTCAAAACAAATTATGCAGCAATAACATATCCTTTTTAGAGATGTATCTCAAATTTTTATTTTTAGTCCAAAAATCAAATTAATTATGATTAAACAATGAAAAAAAGAATATGCAAAATTTAGCTAAGGAAAGAAACATAAATAAATTTGTTAAAATATATTTGTAACTTTAACAGCATATATATTAATCCGCAAAACTCACAGTATGTATTATATGATATTTAAAGGTAAGCAAACAAGAATTTGGAACATGATTTTAATGGAATGAAATGAGAATAGGAATTACGAGACAAGATGGGAGGAAAACATAAATTAAAAATCAAACTAAATATCCAACTGGTATGAGTTCGGGTTATGAGCACTATATAAAAAAAATTTGTTTACACACATAACCATGTACGTACGTTTTTAGTTACAAATATTCTATTTATGCTGGATACGGGACCGTCATATTTTTATTTCACTTATACGAGACGGGTTATGGGACGAAGAATTTATTACAGATACAGGACGAAATAGGTTTTCTGTTCCAAAACAGTTACGCCTAGCTAATATACATGAAATAGCCAAACTAAAACCGAATCCATATCCTATTTAACACATGTAATCAAACTATTAGAAATATTTTTATTAGTTTAGAAAATAAAAACGTAACATCATTTAACTTTTGCAACTAAATTATATCTTAATTTTATCTTAAATATAATTTCGCACGTACGTTTAGGTCCGGATCTTAAAATATAACTATGCTCTAACGCAACTGAATTTCGTTCATTACTCTAACTTTATAATATTATACTATTATGAAGTTCACTAACACAACAAAATATTTTATATTTTTAAAATCTATATAACAATTTCTATAAAAAAAAATATCTCTGCACGTACGTGTGGATCTAGATCTAATACACTAAAATATATATCATATAAACAACAAAGTAATCTATATTAAACTAAAATTTGTTAGAAATTTTTTTAAAATATGAAACTCCGCACGTATGTGCGGATCAGGATCTAGTATAGGGTGTGACTGGTAAAATATAGAAGAAATGAGATAAAAAAATAAGAGAAGAAAAGAGAAGAAAGAAAAAGCAAAAAGCAGAAGAATTGTTTCTTTTATATAAATTTGATGTGGGATGAATTCTACCATACGTTATCTTTTGAAAAATTGGGAAGAAAACAAAATCAACTGCTTTTTAACTAACTGTTTCTAATGAAGTACAATACAGAATAAAAAAAATTTCTCATTACTTTTCTTCTATGAGAGATACCAGTCATACCCATAGTATGATTTAGAGTAATTGAGAAGAAATGAATTAGGAAAAAAAAACAAGTGATAGTTAAAATAAAACAGAGTAAAAGTAAATAAAAATGTTTTAAGTTTGATTGATAGTTAATGAGAGTAAGTGGGAGTAATTGAGATTAATTAGAATTATTGATTAAAATATATTATTTTGTTGATTAAAATAAAAATTATAAATTATATTAAACAAAAATAAATAGATTACATAAAAAAATTAAAAATATGTTCTGTGACGAAGTCGAGATCCACGTTAGTTTACCGATCATAAAAATTCAACAATTTGATTACGTACTATACACATATATATTATTGCCTCTATTTCTTCTTCAACTTCGACACCATCATTATCTTTTTGCTCATCATTCCCAATATGTTGTGTTTGTACGTGTTAAAATATTTTCGATATCGATGTTGTCAAAGTCCAATTCTTGAATATTGTGTTGACGAATAAAAATATGTAGACCCATTGTGGCGAATATAACACTTCTCTGTGTAGAGATGTCATATCTAGGAAATTCATTAAGGACAGATCCATTACAATAAGTGCACCAACTTATCCATTACAGTAAAGCTAATATCTTGTATCTTCTTGCAAACAATTGGAGATAATTGTAACTTTTTAGGATTTTCGTGGTCTTATATACTCCACATCTAATCGTTCCATTACTTTAAGAACATTGTGAAACTTTCACCAAATAGTTTTTTGTGAATGGCCAAACCTTAATGTAACATCACGTTTTTTTTTTTTTTTTTTTAATGTAACATCACGTTGCGTATCATTTTGGATACAAATGATTAAAAATATTGTGACACTCTCATCAAGGATAATGTGTTTTGATTTTTCTAAGCCATATTTCTCATGTAGTAAATTATTCTAAATTACATATGTCACACTCTTCAAAAAACGATGATGAAACGCATGTAATTAGTTTTTACCATTCACCATTAATCTTGATCCATAAGCATTTATTTATTAAAATAATCAAAAAATAAAGTAGAATATTTTTTGGTTCAATATAGACCTTTGCCTTGAGTGAAAGGTGTAAAAAAGGTGGTTCAACGTTGGTTGGGGTGAACCGTATATTTCTCCATTCATCATTTTGATTATAATGGAGAAAGCGAATCGGGCAGAGCGGATCAAGCGGATCAGGCGTACCAAGCAGAACAAACACGGATCAAGCATATTTGGCGGTACAAGTGCGGATCAAGCGATTCGAACGCTTTAAAATATGTGTTGAATGGTGAAAGCGGATCAGACAATGTGGACGAAATATTTAAATTGTCAAAAATATTAATTTTATATAAAATATTTTGCATAAACTATATATATTAAAAATAATTATTTAAACAAATATATTTCTATGTACTAAAATATCTACAAATTAATTTCAATTTTATGGTAACATACATAAAATTATTTACTCATTTCATTAGACGTCTACATTATAAAATGAAATCATAGTACTTCATAAATTAAAATTATTAATAAATATGTTTTATGTATGTGTCTAATTATATTATGCTAACATTTTGAATTATCATTGAAAATATATTTATTCGTATTATTAAATATGTTTTCAGTAAATTTAAATAAATTATATTATAATAAAATACTTAAAATTCATACAATAATCCATATAATTTATTGTTTATACGTGAAATAAACTCTTATCAATAGATAAATTATTATTTCTAATATTGTTATAATATTTGTATGAAGAAATAAATAGAAAGAAGAAGAAACACATTTGGAAATATCCTAATTGCACCTTATATGGAGTGTATAATATCTTAATTAGTTGAATACATTCACTTACAATTTTGGATTATATAAAATCCAAATATAATTAATTTTGGGTATTTTGGGTACCCTTTCAGTTCTCGGTTTGGATCAAGTTCGGTTCCAGTTCTTCGGATATACAAATTTAAGGTCCGTTCTTATCTTTTGTTGGTTTTAGGTTTGGTTCGATTCTCATTTTCAGATCAGTTCAGTTTGATTTAGAGTATTTTATCCAGGCCTAAACAATACTTTCAATTTGGATTGTTTTATTAGCTAAAATCATTCTCTTAACTATCATTAATTAATATAAAACCAAATTCTTTAATGCTTTGAGTGACCGAGAATAATAGTATCTCCGTCTAGCTCCGATTACTCCCCGCTTAATCGCTAGGCGCACCCTATCCACCTCGATTAATAACTAATCCCTTAAAGAAATGCGTCATCTGATTACTCTCCGCCTAATCCGATTACTTTCTGCCTAATCTAATTACTCTTTGCCTAATCTTACATATCCCGATTATTTTTAGATTGCAAGTATAAAACAACTTTTTTTTTGTTATTCAAACATTTGAGTCGAGAGTTTTGATGTTTTACTATAATTTATGTTCAAAGTTTAATAAAAATCGTAAATTTTTTAATAAAACTTATAAAAATTCATCTTAAAATACATGTTAATGTGTTTATTGCAATATTGAAAACAATATTTGATTAATATGTTCTTTAAATATTAGAATAACCCTAAAAAAACTCTCCGATTAATCTTTGATTTTAATCCGATTTTCCGATTAATCTTTACGTCCATACCAAACGCCTGACTAGCGCCTAGCGATTTTTCAAACGAGTACTATTAAATGAAATAAATATTAAAAAAAAAAAAAATGTTGAACCGTATTTGGAATACTTCGGCTATGAATGGAAGGCAGATAAAAGGCAGAGGACACGTAGAGCGGAGGAAACGCACATTAAATTGCCATTCATATAATATATGCACAGTAATTTATTTAAACAAAAAAAAAATAATTGTCAACATGAACCGCCTGGCAGATCAAATTAAGGCTTCGAATGGTAAAAGCAGTTCAAGCGTTGCAGATCATGCAGATCTTGCAGAAGATGCAAGACAAGTGCAGAACATGCAGAACAAGTAGGACAAGTGCAGATCATGCAGATCAAGAAGTTCAAATATGAGCTCGAATGGTGAAATCTGTTCAACATGTGCTGATCAAATTATTAAATAATAAATAGTACACAATATAACTAAAAATTTATTAAGAACTTCATATTGTTATAAAATTTATTAAAAATACATATATAAAATACAGTTTTATTTTTAGTTTATTTTTTATTTTATTTTATATAATGTTATAATATATTATGCTATGTATAAATAAAATCATATAAAACTAAAATATATGAATCTATTAAATAATTTTAAATATTAAACATAAAATATCCAAATACAACACATAAGAGTGAAAAAAAAAAGACAATATATAAGCAAAAACAAACTAAATTTAATGGAAAGTATTTTGATTTGCCCATAATATATATGCAATATTTTCTCTTATATTTGTCATATGATTTCCGTCAGGTATACTACCTCTCTCCATGTCATCAAGATCATTCTCAGAATTTACGATGTTGATATTTGTATCTCCCATTACTTCAACAAAATCTTCATCAAAATAATTCGAAATTATGATAAAATTATGTAGTCCCATTGTAGCCGTTACCACTCTTTTTTGAACATCAATATCATATCTGAGAAATTCACAAAGAATCCTCCATTTTTTCTTCCAAACTCCAAATGTCCTCTCAATAACAGAACGTAGAGATGCATGACATCGATTAAACAACTCCTGTTTATTTCTAGGAGGAGGACCATTGTAGAACTGTGACATGTGATACCTAACAACTCCGTTCCGCGAAGATCTATAAGGTGCCAAAAAGCCTTGTTTATTTGGATACCGAGAATCAACTACATAATACTTATCTCTTGGAGGCAAAGGAAATTCAGAATCATTATCTTGTGCCATCGTTAGAACTGCTGCATCGTTAGAAAGTTAAAAATAAATATTTGAAAAAAATAGATTGATGCATGAATCTATAAATGATTAACAAAACATATATTTATGTTGTTTGGCTAATTTTGTTCCCTACAATTCTACATCATATACACGAAATTTTAATCTACATTATTGCATGAAAAAATAATAAATATTCATAACTAATGACATCAATAAATTTAACATAAACATCAAAACAAAATTAGGATAAAAAAATTAATATATACCTGTAGATAAGGCTCCCTTTGATTTTCAACGTTGCTATTTCCACCTGAACAACTTCTTATAACACTGTCATGTAAGACATATTTTTTTAGATTAATAGTTTTACCAATTTTATTATTAATATGCAAATATTTAAAATTATAGAAATTATTTTTTTAGAAGAAAACTCATCTATCTATTTAAATAAAATTTCAAAATTGATTTATACTAAAATAACATACATAAAGTTGATTTACTAATTTGTTTAGTCTCTATATTTTAAAACCTTGAAGAAAATATTAGGATAGAGATATAAACTACACAATTATAACAATTTATAAAAGATATTTATATTATACATTGCAATGTGATGTAATGTGTAACGTATGGGAGAAAATATATTAATCTAATAATTAATTTTAAATATTAAAAATAAAATATCCAAATACAACACATAAGACTGAAAAAAAGAAGACAATATATAAGCAAAAACAAACTAAATTTAATGGAAAGTATTTTGATTTGCCCATAACATATATGCAATATTTTCTCTTATATTTGTCATATGATTTCCGTTAGGTATACTACCTCTCTCCATGTCATCAAGATCATTCTCAGAATTTACGATGTTGATATTTGTATCTCCCATTACTTCAACAAAATCTTCATCAAAATAATTCGAAATTCTGATAAAATTATGTAGTCCCATTGTAGCCGTTACCACTCTTTTTTGAACATCAATATCATATCTGAAAAATTCACAAAGAATCCTCCATTTTTTCTTCCAAACTCCAAATGTCCTCTCAATAACAGAACGTAGAGATGCATGACATCGATTAAACAACTCCTGTTTATTCCTAGGAGGAGGCCATTGTAGAACTGTGACATGTGATACCTAACAACTTCGTTCCGCGAAGATCTATAAGGTGCCAAAAAGCCTTGTTTATTTGGATACCGAGAATCAACTACATAATACTTGTCTCTTGGAGGCAAAGGAAATTCAGAATCATTATCTTGTGCCATCGTTAGAACTGCTGCATCGTTAGAAAGTTAAAAATAAATATTTGAAAAAAATAGATTGATGCATGAATCTATAAATGATTAACAAAACATATATTTATGTTGTTTGGCTAATTTTGTTCCCTACAATTCTACATCATATAAACGAAATTTTAATCTACATTATTGCATGAAAAAATAATAAATATTCATAACTAATGACATCAATAAATTTAACATAAACATCAAAACAAAATTAGGATAAAAAAAATTAATATATACCTGTAGATAAGGCTCCCTTTGATTTTCAACGTTGCTATTTCCACTTGAACAACTTCTTATAACACTGTCATGTAAGACATATTTTTTTAGATTAATAGTTTTACCAATTTTATTATTAATATGCAAATATTTAAAATTATAGAAATTATTTTTTTAGAAGAAAACTCATCTATCTATTTAAATAAAATTTCAAAATTGATTTATACTAAAATAACATACATAAAGTTGATTTACTAATTTGTTTAGTCTCTATATTTTAAAACCTTGAAGAAAAAATTAGGATAGAGATATAAACTACACAATTATAACAATTTATAAAAATATTTATATTATACATAAATAAATATATACTATAATATTTATTTCTAGTTTTGTAAAAAAAAGTTACATTCTACACAAAAAAAAAACAACGTAAAAGAAATAAAGAGAGAGAGCAAGACACTCATCTTTTTTGCAATGTGATGTAATGTGTGAAGTACAAAAGAGTGTGTTTGTGTTTTTATGGAAGAAAGAAACTAATATTTATTTTGATTTTTGTTTTTTATTTATTAAAAATTGATGATCTGCTGTTGGACCACTTCAATTAACGTGTGGGAGAGAATTCTCTAATTTGACATGCTTTTATCACAAAAAGACAAAAAAAAATTATCTGCATGCAGACACCCACTTTTCTACTTTTTTCTGATTGGTAAATTAAATACAGTTCACATGTCCCACAAGTTGGACTGCCAATTTATGTCCTAACATTCAAAACCTAAAAAAGGAAAAGCAGGACTGCTTGCGGACCAAAGTTACACTTCACAAATAGTGTGGTTCTACTGTTTAATTATGGATCTTTCGCTTTTGTTTTTTAATAAATATAAAATATAAATATAATTTGTGTAAATTCTTTTTAAAATAATTTGTATAAGTTACCAAATATATTCCATAATCCAATTATTTGTGTATATTTTAGTATACATGGGTAGTATTTTAGAAAACATAAAATTATCTTTTATTTATTTGATTTTTTTAGCAAACATATCTTTACTCGATAAATATTACGAGAACAAAAAAAAAAAAAAAAAAAAAACATATATTAATCCAAATATTACTTTATATTTCTAGTAGTGATTTAAAATACTTGAAGTATAAAAATTATATATTTACTTGCATTGTCTTATCTATTTTGTATTATTATATTATTATATTATAATATTATATATATTATTTTGTAAAATATTTTATTTAAAACTGAAATTAATTTATTAGATATTTTAGTGGATTTATAAATATTTTTTAAATACATGTTTAAGAATATGTTAAGCCAATATTACAAATTTATTTTAATTTAATGTTTTTAGTATGTATAGTTTATGTAAAATATTTTCTTTTAAAATTAACGTTTTTTATAATATAAATATTTCACCCATAACGACTGATCTGCTTTCACCATTCAACACATGATAAAAGCGTTCGAACCGCTTGATCCGCATTTGTACCGCTAGATACGCTTGATCCGCTTTTGTTCTGCTTGATACGCTTGATCCGCTTGATCCGCTCTGCCCGATACGCTTTCTCCATTCGGAGCCTTAATATTTGCTGTGTTTCTTCTGTTTCTAACGGATCTCAAGTTTTTTCACAATTTATGAACCTTTAGTGGTTCATTCATTTTTATTATTAGAAAAAAGAAACGCATATATAAGTGTTTCTCTTGTTCAAAAGCAGTTCTCTTATTCTTTTATTTCTTTTTAGTATTAAATATTATTTAATTCTATAATTTGAATTATAACATATTATTTAGATATAAAAGTTTAGTCTTACAATTAATCTCTAATATTATTATGGAAATCATTAACTCTATTTTTTTTGTCTAATATTTAATCTTTTGTCATTTTTAAATTAGAAATATAACAATAAAATTTTGTGACTTTATTGATTATTATTTTTTTTAATTGTAGACTATAATTAAGATGTTCCAATATTTACATTTCATATTATCATTAAATATTTTTTTATATTTATAATAAAGTAAATTAAAATTTAGTATACGTTATAATAAAATATGGTATACTTTTCAAAATATTTTATGTAATATTTACTTTCTAAATTATTTTTTTAGTATTCAAATATTTCTTATGGTACACTTGTTATCGGCGTTTACCATTCAAACATATATATTGAACCCTTCGAACCGCTAGAACCGTTTCATCCGCATTTGTACTGCTAGAACCGCTTGATCCACACTTGTTCAGCTTGATCCGTTTGACCCGCTCCGTTTGAACCGCTTTCTCCATTCGGATTCCTTGATAAAAACACGGTTCAAAGATAGAGCGGACTGTACCAAATATATGTTACCATTCATATAACTAATAAGTAATATAAGTATACTTGTTAAAAAAATTAAAAGATATTTATTGTATTTTCATTAAAAAAACGTGCAAAAACAAAATAACACGAAAACGTTAGACCTTTTTTGACGTGCTCTATTTTTGAAGTGTTTCACGCACTTATAGAATCGTCTACATGTGGTTCAAAATCTTTTATTATTTTTTACTTGTATAACTATAAAATATTACTTAAAACTTAACTTAACACGTTAATATGACTATATACCATTTTACTAAACGTTAACTTCACAATTAGTAAATTTAGAATGATTCGCTTAAAGAATATTTTTTTTCTTTTCTGAAAACAATATGTGTTTACTAAATTTTATGAAATAGATCTACTTTTAATGTTTTTTCAAAATATATAAAACTAATAATATGTGTTCCAAATAGTAATACATATTATGAAAAAATGAAGGATCCGCACTTGTTAAATTATATATTAATAAATTATCTAATCCATATCTGTCTCATATTTATTAGATATATTTAGGGAATATTTTAAAAGAACCAAAATTATCGAGTAAAACATATAAGATTATATCTACCTAATCCTACACCCATTATCCTTTACGATAAATTTGTTTTAATATATACTGTTATGTAAAATATTTTATTCAAAATTTATCATAAATATTTGAACTGCATTATTTGATCTGCTTTTACCATTTAAACATATTTCAAGCAGTCAGATCCGCTTGATCCGCATTTTTTTGCCAGATCCGCTTGATCCACACTTGTTTTGCTTGATCCGCCTGATCCACTATCTCCATTCAGAGCCATAGTATAAAATTTGATGATCCACTCATATGAATTACCCCAAGATCACTTTTAACCCCCTTCTCTATCTCTTAAAATAAAAGCTCTCCCTTCTCTCTCTCTTAAAATAAAAGCTCTCCTTTCTCTCTAAAAAAAACAGTCGTCGCCGTCGCCTAAGGTTACCGGTTCCGGTGGCTTTTTCAGCACCAGAGCCGGGGTCTTTGTTTTCTCTATGTTTTAGTTTCGTTCTCTTCTTTTCCTGCTGATTTGATTTCTATTTTCTTCCAACGGTTTCGGATCTAGATTTTTAGATCTAGATATATATAGAGTCTAAATCTTTGTGTTTTGCTTCTTGTTTTGCCTCTTTCAATTGCAGTGTCAGTTCTGGTCATCCAACCATGGCAGGCTGGTTCTAATCCATCTTACGCCGCCTCAGATGCAGATTTTTCACCATCCAAGATCTCGATCTCCTTCCTTTCTTCATGAGACTTTCATTCTTTAGGGTCTCGGGGTGTTGGATTTGTCTCACTACCGTTCGTGGTAAGGAGAGTCTTGGTTTTATTTCTGTTTGTGTGAGTTTCTAGTCTCAGATCTGTTCTTTTGTCTTTGATTTAGATTTGTATAAAATATTTTTGAATCTTTGGTTATGAGGTATTAGATCAGATTTCATGTATTTGTTTGTTTTGGTTTTTTTCCAATTTGCTTCTTCATCTTTGTCTCCGGGAGTTTTAGTTTACTCGTCGTCTTAGTTTCTAGAAGGGTTGTTTCCCTTGCCGGCTTCTGTAATCCACGGGAGAATTCTATCTATGAAATCTTATTTCTAGTGAAAAATAAAAATTTGTATGAATTACCCAAATCTGATATAGTACACCATATCTTGTATATAAATTATTGTAATTTATTACGGTAATTTGATCGTTGCATGTTAGGTTCATATTCTAATTTTATTAGTTCATAAATATTATTGTGTGAATTGTTTTACTAAAGTAGTAGCCGTTATGGTTTTCGTTTATTTTTAAGCCATTAATTGGTCGTTTTTGACGAAAATAAATTGTATTGTTTGTTGATTGTAATTTAATTGCATAATGTTGTTGGTAGCAAGCATGTTAGGTTGTTGTGTATTGATTATTGATTGTTTGTGTTAGTCCTGCTTACGCTAGGTTAATGTTGAGTGATTGCTTGCTAGTATAGATGTTCCGAGTATTTTTCTTAGTTAGTTATACTTGTAATATGGTCGAGTCGTTAGTCATTTTTATGACTAGCATGGCGATTCCGAGACTTTTCCAAGGGCTCGGAGTGGATCGCTACCCTCTACCACTGCCTCATGAGGTAGTAAAAATTATGCCATTAAGGGATTTAGGTCTCTTTATACGGAGGAGATCGATCTCCTTATCCATGATAACATTGTTTTTTTGCCCTTTTTAACTATTGTTTTCTAATGTTTTAAATGTAAGTGTTTATCACATTTTATCTGCTTTAGAGTAGTTTTTATAGTTTTTCCTAGGCCAAGGAGCCTTTCTAGGTCTTAAGGGAGAAAGAGAATCAATGAAGGAAAATGAACATTCAAAACAGTTCCGGACCATTGGAAGTTTGGCAGCCGTTGAAGACCTTGTCGAGCACCAAATTTAGCGTTCTTAGAGTCTATGGAAAGCTGAAAGAGTCAAGACTCGCCTCGAAGTGGAATTATCCCATCCGATCTGCCAAATATCAATTGAAGAGAGACATGTACAGCCACTTCCGAAGAGAAGCCAGCCGCGGCCAAGTCCTGTTCCGCCATGTCCTGCGTCCCTCCATTAGCAGCTAAGCCTCTCATTGCCAGTCCTCCGCATTGCCGCGGCCTAGCTCATGTGTGCTTTCGTTAAACTAAAACGACGTGTTTTGGTGTTTTGCTAAGCTTAGACCTAAACAATCGCACTCGAAGGCTAAAACATTGTAATTTTTCAATAGGGCAATATTTCTTTAAGGAGCTAAATTTAAAGCTGTTAACCAAAAAAACAAAAAAACAATATTTCTTTAAGATACTATGTTTTTTTTTTAATAATTCATCTTCTTTACTAAATTCACACTCAAGTTTCAGATTCATAATTCAATTCATGTTTTTTCTATAATCACATGCATATTTGTAAATTACATGTAATCCATAAAATAACATGGATGTGGTCTTCTTATCTGCGTTGCAGCCCATTTACCATATTGACAAGGCAATCGTTAAATTGCCACATGGTCTTTGTTCGCTCAAACGTTCATAAATTTTTTAGGCATCTTAAAATTGCATGTGTTTTATTAACATTACGCTTCAATCATTACTTATACATGTTTGTGTTCTTTGTATCTCAACACATCAACAGAAGATAGTTTTGTCATTTCGCCCCTGAGAAAAACGTTATTTACCTACACATGGCTAGTTTCTCTAAATTGTTTGGCTATTTTGTAATATTATCGTATTTTATATTATCACATCAACTATAATATGGGAAAAATGTTTACAAAAGCATAAATTTTCAAATTTAGGACGTTTTAATCCTTAACTATAAAAATGTCGATTAAATCATTACGTTTTTGTTGACTTCTTTAAGAAATGATAAAATTTTGTTGATTTGGTCCTTTGAGGCATGTTGTTAAGTAGATAAAGAGAATTCATTAAAAGTGTTAAATGTCCGCTAAAACATCTGTATGTCTACTTTACGACATGCCTCAATGGCCAAGTTAACAAAAATTCATTATTTATTTATAAATTCAACAAAAACTTAGTGATTTAATCGACATTTTCAAAGTTGGAGATTTAAATGTCACAAATTTGAAACGTCATGGTCTTTTTTTTACATTTTCCCCATTAATATATCGAAAATGTAGCACCAATAAAAAGAAGGATGAGTGCAAAGTTGTGCAGTTAGGCTCTGAGACATGGACATATTAAATCTAGTCTATGTGAAGAATAGAAAGAACAGTAAAGACATAAATAATTTGGTTTTGTGTAAACAAAAACAAAAAAAAAAAACTCAAAACTCCCATCACCCATTCGATAGTCAGGTTTAAACAATCTCATTTTACCAAATGAACTTCATACATACATTAACTTAAATCCTTACAAACATAACTGGACGTATTTATATAGTTAACTGAGTCAATTTTTTAAAATATGTTAGTTTAAAATTAACTTTAGAATAAACATTCCAATTCCAAAACCAAACTTACACACATTTGATCTTCACATAGACAAAAGGAACTATAAGAAATCAAAAATTGAATGTGCATTGCGTCAGCGGTACAATTACATTACGAAGGAAAGGAGAGAGAGAGTAAAACAGTGGCGATGCATGCATTTAAGACAAAGAGCATCATTGCGAAAGTACGTCATCATTGTCATCCTAACCTCTGTCTTTTTTTATTAAGTTTTTTTATAATTTTGTAGTAAATAAAAATTATAAAACATGAAAAATAAATAAATTTGACTACGTCTTTCAAATCAGTAGCATCTGATAATTCTGTGCGTGATGTGATATGAGCGAAAAGCAAAGCAGCTTCTCTGCTGTGTTCTTTCTTCATTATTGATCTCTCTCCATCTTAACTTTTAATTTAGTGCCACATCTCTCATTTTCTCAAAACAATTTGCATAATAATATAATTTTATAAACAGATGTAAGCTTAAATCAATACTATAAGAATGAGTGTATTTCACATTTTATTATGTATATATGCATTTGATGGGAAACAGAAGAATGAATCATACTATAAAAATGCAAATTTTGGTTTACGTGACATGGATTCATTCCAAATGTTAAATTATATATTTACTACATTTTCTGATGGTTATAAAATAATGCAATAGAAATTAGTGTATTACCTTTTTTTTTGTCCTAACACTTACTAGTATTACTATGAGACAACAATAAGTGCAAAATTCAAAATTCAAAGAAAATAAATAAAATTGAGAACATCGATGGAAAAATAAAAAAGCAAGAGAAGGTAATAAATGAGAGATGATGATCTCTCCATCTCAATTGACATATCCTTAGCCATGAAAATATATTTTAAAAAAGAAAAACTGGTATTTTTTATGTATTACAAAAAGGATTTTAAATAATAAATGGAATAGGCTCATATCTCAACCACCACTATTCATTTGCCTTTTTGTCGCTATTTTTGTCCTTTTCTATTTCGTCTCTTTGGCTTTCTTCTTTTGGGAAACCCTTCTTGCTTAACAGTCTCCTCTCTTCTCCTAACTATTTTAGAGCTTTTGCATTTATTCATTCTCTCTCTTTCTTACTCTTCTCAAAACTAACTCATTCATTGCTTTATACACTTGTGTAATATACTCATTATATACATTCATATTCCGACGCCAAAAAAATCACACCAAGATTTCCTCAACTATTTTTTTGCCGAGTTAAAGTGATGATACCAAGGGAGGCTTTTTCGGTCTCGTTAGGCCAACTAATCAAAATATCACGGTTCGGTTTTGCTTAGTAACTCTCTCTCTTAAGCCTTGCCAATGCTCTTTAATTAGCTCACCTAAAATTTATCTCTATGTAAAATTTTACATGTATTTATGTAATAGATTTAACCATTACCAAAAATTTACCGGGGAATCGGAGTGATAAAATTGTGCTTCATAAGAGTCTTAGGTGAATAAGTTATAGAATCAATTAAGAAAACACCACTTTTTTGTGGGCATTGTAAGATTAGGCACTTCCATGTAGTTCTTACGAAATTCGATACTTTTACTCTTTCATTTTTTCTTATTCATTTCTTTAGTTTTTAATGAAAAGTTAAAATATACGAATTAAAGACGACGCGGGCTAATAGATTGGGGCGATGATGATGAGCTCCGGCGATAATTGTGGGGGTGGTGACAGTAACTCAGATCTCCAGCTGAAACAAGACGGAAGAGGACTTCTTGTACATCGGACTGTAGTTATCTTACAACAAAAGAAAACTATAATCCAAACAGAAATGAAATGGAGTAATAATTAACATGACTAATTAATTTTGGACTAAGCCACATTTGAAACATGTGGCCTATAAGTTTTGTAGGCAGAATCCTAATACTCTTTCCGAAAAAAATCTCATTCCAAAAAATGAGTCACAATGTTTGCTGTAAAATTTGTATTCCTAAACCCAAAGCATATATGATTCAGCATGAAATGTACTGTATATATATATATATGTATATTTGAATAAATATTTCAGTTGTTTTCTGAAAGCACTGCACCCAATTTTGTATTATTCCAAATTTTAAATGATAGTATATACATAAGAAACATGTCCCATGGATGAACATTGTCTCTCATATTATGTGGGGGTCGCTTTGTTTGTTGAGACAGAGAATAGAGAGGGAGTAGAAAAAACAGCTTTTAAGATAATGTATTAAAAAGCAAACAGTTTATAATGAATTGAGAAGATCACAAAAGAAGGTTTTGGATGGATTCATGAAGTAAAATTTCCCACGAACTTTGTACCTGTTTCTGCCATCACACTATTAGATAAGTACACTTCTCACACCTTTTCCCTATTTTATATACCAACTTTAGTTTTCATAGCAAAATGTAATGTGTATTCCATAATATCATTTTTGTTCAGATTAAGTATCGTTTTAGAATATATTTTTCCAAATTAAATATCATTTTCAAATGAGCAACTTTGGAGAAGATTTTCTAAATTTGAAAACAAAAATTATTTTTGTGATATTTATATTATGAGAATTGTCCTTTAATTTTCAAACAAAATTCCATTTTTAACCCTATTATATGATGGAAAATATCAAAAAAAAGTTCAACTTTTACATAAGTAACTTAAAGGAACTTTGAATCTCTGATTAAAATATTGTAGGGTCAAGTTAGATATCTTTAGAAATGGTTTAAGAACCAATAATTAAAATTAAATATGTAAAAACCATTTAAAATTTTGCGTAATCTAAAGTACACATAAGTTATTTGCCTTATCTAGATTACATATTAGGGAAAATCACATTTTTAACCCTGAAAGTGTAAATAGGTAGCACTTTAAACCTCGAAAGAATTCTACTAACAATATAAACCATCAAGATTGTTTTACTAACACTTTAAACCTCTAAACTAGCTTTTCTGTTTGCAAAGCCATAAAAGATGATGTAACAATCAATTAATCTTGGTTAATATATATTTATTTAATTTAATTTAAATTTTAATTAATTTTATTATTTATTACGATTTTGACGATAAATAAAAAAAAGTAAAAAAGAAAAAAATCATTATCTTCGACTATTCACCGTCTGACCACAATTTTTCAGATTTTTATTCAGTTTATTGCATGTGTTCACTATCTTTTTATTCAATTAGTATTATGAGATTCTAATTTATCAACTGCAGAGAGTGAAAACGCTTACAGATCAGTCTAAAAGATTGTTTCAACAGTTTATCAAGAAATTTCATGGTGAGTCGGTGAGTAAACAACAAAAATAAAGTTTTTTTTTTTGTTTTTTTTAGATTTTTATTAATTGTAATAAATTATAAAATTAACTAAAATTTAAATTAAATAAAAATATATTAAACAAACATAAATTGATTGTTACATCATCTTTTATGGCTTTGCAAACAAAAAAGCTGGTTTGAAGGTTTAAAGTGTTAGTAAAACAATCTTGATGGTTTATAGTGTTAGTAGAATTCTTTCAATGTTTAAAGTGCTACCCAGTTACACTTTGAGGGTTAAAAATGTGATTTTCCCTTACATATTACACAGAGATTCAGTCAAATTTTTTAGTTTTTCACCTTGTTTATATTATAACTATCAACAATCTAAAATTGTGTGCACCGATCAAAGTCTGACCCAGTTACTTATTCGTTTCAACTTTCAACATTCAATTTGTTTTAAAATCATTATTTTAATGGTTATCATTTACTCCCTCCGTTCTTTTATAAGTGATGTTTTAAGAGAATGTACGTAGATTAAGAAATCATTTAATTTTTGTTTATTTCTAAACTAAAACATCATTTATTAACTAATCAACCAATAAAAAAATAATTTACAGAATATAAATCGTCAAAACTAATAAAAATAATTAATTTTACATTGAAAACTTAAAACGTCATCTATTTAAGAACAAAATTATAAAGTTAAAACATCACTTATAAAAGAACGGATGGAGTATATTACATCTATGTTTTATAATCAGAAATATTTGTTATTATGAATAAATGGTTTAAATATAATATTTCACTAAATTTTTAAATAGATATAGTATTTAATTAGAATGAGATTATGTGTACAATAGCCATTTGAAAGCGAAAAAATTCGGTAATATATACTTTGGTAAGCACTAATAGTCTAATATGTAATGTTTGTTACAAAAAAAACGTGTTGTTAATAGTGTTTTTATTTTCTCTAAGGGGTTTTAATTAATTATTATCCGGTTGGAATACTGATATCAATGGACTGCTTTGGTAAACCTTTTTGGCAGTGAAAGATTTTTAAAACAGCTAAATTTCATTGTATTTATTTATAGTGTAATAAAGTAAAAATAGATGATGCAACCGTGCGGGCGACAGATGCAAAGCGAGCAAACTATATTGGCAATCCTTTACTTTAGGGTTTCTTCAGAAGTACTCTGAAAATTTGGGGGATTTTGGTCAACACTGGGAATTGTGTCGATACTTCTCATTAAATATCTTTAATTAATGATAAATCAATAAAAGTGTAAATATAGATACTATAATCATCATTGTTATGTATCTTAAATGCGATTGACTAGTTGACAAAAATAATGTAATTGAATTGACTAGATACAGTTGCATTGTAAAACGCGTCTTTAACTAAACAAAGTTTCCTTCTTTTGAAAGCAATCAGAGAAAAAAAAGAAACTATCTTTAAACTAGTTTTTTCTTCTTTTAGCATTTGATTTTAATCTGCTTATTAGTTCATTTTTCAAAAAAAATGTGTAGCCATAATTCATTAAGCAACTTTCCACTCACAAAATTTCATCTCATCCCGTAACTTAATTTCATTTTTATCATCTGCAATTATAAAATGTTATCAATCAAAGCTATTATTTGAAAAAAACTAAAGAAATACATATATGTCTTTCACAAAGTATGCTGAAAATCATTAATTTGTGTATGTACACGATAATATTTACTGTATTTTTATATTCTAAAAGTCCTCTTTTGGATACATATATTTTTGATAAATTCAGAAGCTTTTGTAAATTTTTTGAAAATTTTGTTTTAAAAAATTTGATTTTTAAAATAAAAATTCCTATAATCATAAAATATACATTATTTAATTATTAATGGAATTAAAGTTGACATTAGATAACTGATATATCTTTTTGTTAGAATTCTTTTAACAAATGTATGCTTGTAGGTTTTGTGAAAGGTTATAACTTATAACTCTTTTTTTGTGAATTTTCATATTTGCATATAGAGTAGTAACAGTAGTAGTATAATTGAGATGTTGCATATTACTATAACCAAATAGTAAAATAAGGAACAAAAAAAATATCAAACAAGAAAAAAACAAAAAACAACTAAATTAGTTGATGTGACAATTAGTATTTACAACAACAATAAATAGAGTCATCATAAATAGATGAAGGAGACTTAATCAGAGAGAAAAGCCTAGAAAGAGCTAGTAGGTATAATTCGCCCGGAGATAAGATGTTTCATGTTCATGTTATATTCCGTTAAGCCTCTTCTTACATCAAATCTTATCCTTGACGCTGACAGTGTTCCACATCAAACTTCTTTTCTTGCAAATATCATTTTATATACAAACATATTTCATGTCAATTTTTAAAAAGTATTTTTAATCATTTTCTTTTTTATTTAAATTTAAAAATCTGAACTAGAAAACTCATTAACTTTCGAAAAATACTACCAAAGATTAATATTTTTTAAAATAAATACTTTAGAAGTCTAGCATTTACCATTTATTAAAATCACCTCAATATTAACTTAAATTATTAGGTCTATATACGTATGATGATCCTATTAGAATCAGGCATATCTGGAATTACTATACTTTATAATGCAACTATGTGATATAATCATATAAATTAAGAGAACAAGTCCATAAAGTTTGAAAGAAATACAAAAGTGACTATCATCATATATCTAAGTAATAATAATAATAAAACTGAAATTAATGTCATCAAGAGAGACGTACCATACGTTTAAAATATTTTGGTTTTCCACATCAAATATTTTTTTTAATTGTAATTTCATCATCACCAAGGCATCGACAACGATGAACCACCAAAACCCTAAAATCTCAAGATGGATCAACAGTACGGCGGCCGTCGTCTCCAGCGGCGGCTCTCGGCTGCTGAAACTGAGTGATCTGTCCAATGGCCAGAATACCACCGTCGTAGTTGTTACCGGCCGGAACATCCAAGCCACCAAACATTTGCTCTCTAGGAAAAAACTGATGGTGGTGATAGTGGTGGTCTCTCACGGTGGCGGTGGCTGTTCCATCGGCTGCTCCGGCGAGTAAGTTGATGCCTAGACTCTGATGAGTGGCGGCGAGGATACCGAGGCTTTGGTACTTAGAGAGCTCAGATTTAGCACAGCTGAGATCTATCTGAAGCTGACGAAGCTGATGTTGGAGAAGAGAGATGACTCCGACACAACCGTAGACAGGGTCACGGAGACGCATGTCGGCTTCATAGGCCAAAGAGTTCACTGCATCTTCACGTTGTGAAGGGTGTAGCTCGTTTAGGAGCTTTGTCACGTTACTTGCTCCAAACACTTTGTGAACGTTTGCGAATTTTTGTGGCTGGTCCGGTGGAAAATAGGGCGCAAATACACATTCCGGTTGACATTTTCGCCGGAGGAATTTGCAAGCGGCGCATGGTGAGTTTGTTGAAGAAGATGCCATTTTAATGACTTGAAAATGGAGTTTTTTTAATTTTTTCTTTTTTCCCTCTCCCTACACAAAGCCGCCATTGAATTGAAAAGAATTAGGGTTTTTGAATTTAGTTTTTGGAGGTAGAAGTTATAAGGAAGAAAAAAGATATTATGAAATCAATTGTGATTTTGGAGATATTATATTATCTGTTATTGTAATCAAATATGAAAATAAGTGAGAAAAATAAAGAAAGAAATAATGTTGAGAAGTTATTCAATCTTTATTGTTGATAACAAGAAAAAAAAAATTTGTTCAATCTCTAGAATAAGAAAGTTTTACCTGCGAGTAAATTAAAGAAGCCTTTCTTTGAATAATGGTTTCTGTTTCTCAGAGGGGAAATAAAAGAAGATCCTCTCTGCTTTCTTTAAGCTGCTATTTGGGGTTGCATACAAAAAGCTGTAAAATAAGAGGAACTTTGCAATTAGTAGTATTAAAGATATTTGGTGAGCTCTATATATGCACATACACAATAGACACACACATGGACTTGTATATATGTATGCTTATATATAATTAATTATATGCACTGATCCAACCTTCTTGTCAACTGTTGAAAGCAAATAGAGGAAAAAATGAGTAACATGAAGGTGCTTTTCTAAAGTCAAACATAAAGGTATGCATCCAAATATAATATATGCTTTGAAGATATAAAAGATCATTTCAGACCTAGAAATATGTGTAGCTATATGATATAGAGGATACTTGTAGCTATATCATTGCTAGTCAAATTTTGGTAACTAGACCTAAGAGTCTAGAGACAACCTGAGAAATTTAAAATCATTTTAAAAACAACAAATTAAAGAGAGATGGAAATTTGTACCGTATAGTTGGAATGCGTAGGATGGATTAACGAAATATAAGGAATAAAACAGATGGGATCAATGGTGTTCTTTGTGTTGCTTATAGGTAGGTATGAGAGAGGGAAGAAGAAGAGAGAAGAGAAGGAAGAAGATGTAATTAATTACTAAAAAGCAAAAGATTGGATCTCGTGAAGAAAAGACTTTTGGGTTTTGAGGCTATCGATGGGCAAAGCTCATCTTGTGCTAAAAATTTCATATTATATTATTTTATAAGGAAATGAGCTCATAAATATGATAAGACTAGTACTAATTAATGTTATTTATTTTTTAATTTATCTACTAAATAACCATAGAGTATAAACATACCTTCAATAGTAGTAGGATTTGGTACTATAGGGAATTGATTTCCATGTAAAGAAGTTGAGAGTTTCTAAAGAGAAGAAGAGGGGATCTTGGGATGAACCCTTGGACCCTAGCATAGACTCTAACAACAATAATAACAATAAATGTATAGTTATTAGTATTAAATTTCAAAATAAAAAGTATATAGAAAGAAAAAAAAAAAGGAAATAAATGTGAAAAGGAGAGATGGGAAATGAGAGATGGGGTCTGACTCTGACTCTCCTGATGGATCTTGGGATGAAGAATTTTGCTCTTTTTATTCTTATTCTTTTTGTCTAGGGATTTACATACAGTAACCAAGCATTTTGTTATTACTATTATTATACTCTCTACTAGTAATTCGCATTATATTATATGATACGGTTTGACAAAAGCCAAAATATATAAATACAGTAGAAAAGTTTGATAATGAAGTTACCGTCCTAAAAGTTTCTTCGGTCAAACCCATTTTTTCATGTTTCTTTATACAAAAATCCATAAGAATCTACTGCCACTTTCTTTCTTCTCTTCTCTCTCTTTCTCTAATTACAATATTATTATAATATTATATTAGGATCATGCAAGTGTCTTTATTTTTGACTCGCTAGTTTTACGCAAAGTAAGAGTTGAAAAAAAATAGAAAAGAAAATAAGTGAAAGAAAAGAGGAAGGCATAGAAAGATGATGAGTTTAGGATCAGTACTCCCTAAGGTGTAGGGAGATAGAAAGAGAAAATCGCCCAGATGCAGAGGCTAAGGAAACGGAGAGAAAGAACAACTTTTATGGTGTGTCGATATATAGAGATAGATAGAGAGAGAGAGAGAGTGAGAGTGATCACGGACTCTGTCTTTCTTCTCTATATACATCCCTATACTTCTTGATATATACTCTTTCCTCTACGAGAAAATTAGGACATAGACCATGAAACTTGTCTACAAATTTGTCCTTGGAGTTTAAAAGATTAACCCAATGTTAGTAAGCTTTAAAGATTAGGTTCTAGTAGCCCATAAGATTAAGTTACTAGAACATCCGTAACCAATAAGGTTGGTTATAGTATTTTTTATGCAGTTTAGTTTTGTATTTCCAAATCTAAAGGAATATAAAAACATTAATAAAAGTTAATTTTGTATAGAACCGTTGAGTTTGGGTTAGGGACAGAGGCACTGTTTCTGAGATGCTTTAAGTTTTTAGACATTTTGGTGTTAATAATTGAAGTTACATTCTCAAGACACAAGACTATGCATATAGTTCTGCATTTTGTTGCATATCTTTAAATTGATGGCTACTTGTTTTAGTTGGTTTCTGTAGAAAATGCAAATATTTATATAACAACAATACAACTTATAGTTCTAGTAGTATTTACTTATTCAAGCTCATTTTACATTCTAAACTAATATGGTCTCTACTAGCAATTACTGTACTTTTTTTTATAAATCTGAATCCTCAACCAATAGAGCCAAATTAAACCAATACAACCACTACAATAAATGTGTACTTTTACCTTATGTACTAGCGCAAATATTCTAAAAAAATTGAGCTAAGCTATTGTCAAGACTTTTAAACTCTCTTTTTTCACTACTCGTTCTTTTTCGGTAAAGAATAAGCTAAGCAAAAGTTATATGCAGCTTAAACACTCGATTAAGTAAATTTAGTTGGTCTCCACGATTAGGTCATCACTTTTTACGTACGACCTAACCTAACGAAGAGGCGTGCAAAGAGAAAAAAAAAATGGTTATGATCATAAAACATTTAACACACTAGTCAAAATGGAGAGAGAACATGAATGAGAAATGAATAGAAGCAAGTGGGTCGTGGTTGCATATTGCATTGTTGTAATTACTGTTGGAGCAGAGTCTGCAACACTATTTACTCGTACCCATTTTCAAACGACAACCATTCCTTTTTATTTAAATATATATATTTATTACTTTTGAAATAAAACTATTCATGTCTTCATGTTCTTTGTCTTCTTCCTTCGTTTATAACAATGGGTCCAAAAATCATAGAATTCACACCATATGGATGGTAACACTCCTCCTCTCCAATTAATATTCATAATAAGTATGTTTGGCTTATATCGTTTTCATTATTTTTCTATTATTTATATACATACATTGCGTCTTCTTCTAAAACTAGCTAGCTTGGATTTAATTCACAATGTTTTCCACATTTCGGGCCCTACTTACAAGCTTTTTAATACAGTATATAATTATATGTTTACGAATAAGTATAATCATCTCCAGTTTTGAAAATGTTACCTGAACATTCAAGTATCAGAAAGTAAGACTAAAATAGTAAAACCAAATACTTCTAAGAATAGTTACACTAGAACTATCCACTTTTGAATAGTCTTGCGATTTAACATTTTTTTTTTTTGGGTCATCTCGTAGATATATATTGAAAAGGCCATGAAAATGGCAAAAAACTGTTACAACAAGTGAGGATGAAAACTAGAGGAGAAAAGAAGACTCCCAACCCAATACCTCTTATATACACTAAACCACCAACAACACAGCTTGGGACAGAAACTGCATTAGCAAACAGAGGGACAAATCCTTTCAGATTCGAAAACACTAGAGAGCCAAACCGGAAAACCCACAGCAACATAAGACTGTAACCTCAGATCCCCTGTCACACTTTGAACAATAAAATTTGCTCCCCTGTTTGTATTTAGATATTTAACATCCTCATTTAGATATTTCATAGTGAAATGAAAAATTGATTAAAATAGTTTATTTCATAAACGAAGTATTTGAAGTAAAACATTATTTTAAACTTTTATAGAATTCTGACTTTGAAAAAAAAAATCTACACTAATTGATAGTGAGTAAATGATCACATCCTTTATAAATATTTTACGGTTCCTCATTCGAATGTGAGATTTAAAATACATTTTTCTTGGGATAAGTTTGTTTAGCAATTCATCTTCACATAATGCTTTTTTAAAACAATTTCAAATTGGATCGGTTTTCGTTTAAATTAGACCGGCGTATTTTTGGACTTAAAAACTATGTTAATTTTTTTGTGTAAGTTTTAACTAAAAGCCAAGAGATTGATCCATATTGTTTTCTTTTGAAAAGGAATAACTTAAAGGAACATGCCTATTCATCTATAGTAAAACATCTATAAATTAACATTGGATAAATTAATAATTATTATAAATTAATAAATTTTTCCGCTCTTAAATTTGGTCAGTGTAATTTTTAACACTATTAGATAAAATAATAAGATAATAATTTCTTTGAAAATCCTATATAAATATATGGTCTCATCAATATCATAAATTAATAGTTTTATAAACTTTTCAAAATTTATATATAAATCTTTAGTGAAATATGATTATAGTATTATTTTTTTCTTAAATTTACATAAATTTTTTGTAGAGTTTCTTTATAATATTTTTACTTCATTGAAAACTTTTTGTATTGTTTTCTTGATATATTTATTGTTTTTTTACTTGATTCTACAAAAATATTATTGTTCATAAATGTAAAATTTATTCGCCAAAAAAACTGTTACAATAAATGCGTCATGAAAGCCGATAGTGAATATAAATATTTTGAAAGAATAAAAAAGTATATAGAGAAATAGACTAGCGACTATGGGATTGAAACCATAATCGTAGACCGCCTTCATACTCGGTGGAGGCTGACATTGCCCTTGCGCTAAGTCGATTGCGAACTCTTCATGACGTCGACAATTACATTCACGCCATATATTATGGATAGTGATCTGAAAAATGTACCTCAAGAAGAAAGAGTGAAGTCGTGAAGAGTTTGATGTCGTGAGAAGGGGAAGTAGAGATTCCCAAGTTGTCGTGAACTTGTTATCAAGAATGCCCCGAACAATTTTAGAAAATATTGATAATAACAAAAAATATTTAAAATTTAAAAATTAGCCAAATTTTTCTATAAATTAATAATTTTTAATACTCTGATAAATTAATAGATTTTAATTGTCTAGATATTATTAATTTATAATTTTTACTGTATATGCCAAATTGCCAGCCAAAAAACTTTGTAAACTTTCTAAATTAGCGTTTTACCAAAAAGAAGGGTTCACATATTGAAAAAGGATAGATAGAGATCGATTGTAACATTATTTCTATTAATTTTATTGGTATCAACCTATTTTAATTTTATTCGTTTGTAATTTTTTTTATTTTTATTTGTATAAATCGGAGGAGGCATTGTCTCCCTCACACTCACCAAACAAAATGTGGAATAGAGTAACACATTCTAATTAGACGTGGCTTATTTTCTCTCTTCGTGGAATAAAAGTCATACGACAGTTTTTTGTTTAAAATACAAATGAATCAACCCAAAATTACAGTTTTCAAAATACTATTACTAGGTTCTTATGGCAAGAAAATGAAATTTAATTGAATTTTTGTTACGTGAAGAAAACAGAACACGTGAAGAAAACTGAATTTGCATTACCTCGCAGAAAGAAAAAAAAGGCGATTTTCTGAACTGAAAAATATTTGAACAAAAGAAGTTTGGAAAGAGAGGCCCAAGCCCAATTAATAAATAGTGAACATGGTTAAAGAAAAGCCCAATAGATATAGCTCATTTTAGTTTTTCATACGGTTCACAACATCTCGCGAAGACCAATTTACCGCCGCTTGTCAACAACATTAGCTATTGTGTACCACAAAATCATATACACAAATTCTCATATTTAGAGATCATAGCTATGTGAGCAATATATTTTCTGCCGCAAGTTGCACAACCTAAGCATATTCGATTATAACTGCATATGTGAAAATGAGTACGTCAAATATAGAGGATCTAGAAAGATGGAAAGGATCAAAAAGATATTTTTACATATTTCTTTAATTTTGTACGTCTATACTATATATAAGTCGAGGCTAAGTTTTTGAGGTCGTCCACGTGAGATTTTAAATGACCAATCACGGTTAGCTATCTCAATAATAAAATTTTTAAGATTTTAGTAATATTCTATATGAAGATCTCGTAAAAAAAAAAAAGCAACATATAGAAATATTTAAAAATATGGAAAAATATTCTAATTAATTACCATAATTAATTAGTATTATCTTCTTCAATTAGTAATCTTGCGAATTTTTATAATTATTATATAAAACTGATTAGATGATAAATTTGAGCATGGTAATACTATATCGATACATGGCAGGTCTTTATTTTAGTATTATTCATATGTAACATCTTTGTAGTATCTTTATAGTATCGCCTTGCATTTATAGGTTTAGATTGATATCAAAACTGTCCAAGAGTAATCAATTTATGGCCATTATATAAAACCCATTTGGACAACCTTACTCAACATTTCAATACTGATAATATACAGAACCATTATTCTTTTATCTTATTCAGAAAAAAAAAACAATATGAAGCTATTCATTCTCGCCGTGGTGACAATTTTGACCATCTCAAGAGTATTTGACAAAGCACCAGCCACCACCGAAGCAAAAAAGTCGAAGAAGATAGACGGTCATGAGCATTCCAATGACAATTTAGTTCTCACTTTTCCAGGGTACACACTTGGTGTACTTAAAGATGATTTCATAGAAGCAAAAAGGTTAAAGAAAATTGATGATGAAAATAGTCTAAACAACATATTTGCAAATGATTTTGCGCATATTAATCCAGGAGATAGTCCTGGTATGGGGCATCTAGGAGTTATAAACAAAAGATTTACAAATGATTTTGCGCCTACTAATCAAGGAGATAGTCCCGGTATTGGGCATCCAGGAGTTGCAAACACCAAATTTACAAATGATTTCGCGCCTACTAATCCAGGAAATAGTCCTGGTATTGGACATCCAGGAATTGTAAATATTCAAAGATTTAAACATGACTAAAGGAAGCATGAAGACTACAGAAAAATGGTGATCCAGATCATTTCAAGACCGGTTCAACGAATGATTTTACACCTACTAATCCTTGAGATAGTCCATGTATAGGGCATATATAAAAAAAATATTTTCTAATATCCATTACAAAAATAATGTAAAACAAAAAATCCAAATAAAGATATATGAAATTAAATTTTATGACATTTATAAAATTATTATTCTGGTCGTCTTCAAATTACAAAAAAAAACTAAAAGAACCTTTAAAATATTATTTTCCATAGTCGAAAAAGTAAAGAAATGTATATAGTGTCTCCAGAATCCCAAATAAAATTTTCATTTGCTCCGACTAAATTAAACCAAATTAATTGATAACTTATGAATGATTTTTATTTATTCTTTATTTTAATAAAAAGTAGTGGAAAATAAAAATTGGTCTATACATTGCAATTTTATTATTTATTCTTTATTTTAATAAAAAGTAGTGAAAAATAAAAATTGGTCTATACATCGCAATTTTATTTAATAAAAATTGGTCTATACTTCTGAAAACATATTAGTGAAGATCTACTGCTCCATCAATCTCCAGATTATGTATCTTTGGCATAAAACCAAATAAACACAATCTGACATACTTAGGTATGTCTAATTTCACGACACGTAACCCCTGCCTCGTTCTCATCCCAAATTTCCAAAATTTTTTGGAAAAAGGAACTATAATTACTTGTTTGGGTGCATATAATACATTTAAACTGACAAGGAAAATGATTGGAAATGGGTTTTAGATACCTTATCTCTTGGGTATTTGTTTTTAACGCTCATAAGTTTTATAAAAAGCTAAAGACTATTTTCATTCTGTAAGTTAAAAAAAAAATTGGAATGTGTGGTCATGTGTTATGCTATACGTCGAGTAGCTGGCAATCTTTTACTCATTTCAAAATGTCAAAACTTATTGAACTCAAGTGTTTGAATCTAGTCCAATTGGGTTGAAGCTTGTTAAACACACAATACTTTAACTCAAGTGTTCACAACTTCACCGATGTTCTCTTTCTCGCAGATGACGACGATATTGGGTTCGATTCGTAACATCGTTTAAACAAGTCACTGCTGGTCTAGAAGAAAATGAAGATTTTGATCTTCATGGAGAATTCAAGCTAGGGATCTTTTATGCATTTAAGATAAGGAAGTATTGTAGCTTGTTGGCCAGGCTAACTTGGTAATGATATGATCATATGAAACCTCTCTTTATAACAATGTATTCATGAAAGTTATTGCCAACGAAGCAGTATAGATGAGGAAGAAGACTAGAAGAAATAGAGGTCGAAGATGAAGAAAAGTGAGGAAGATTTTCACTAATAAGATCACCTTTGTGGCAGTCATCGTCACATTTTCTAGGTTCGTAAAATCTCAAGAGTATTTAAAATACTCAAGAAAGCACTAGTCGCTAAGCACGGGTGACCCAATGCCTAGCGTCTAAAACGCTTAATCAGAGTCTAGGCGATTTTAGGCGGTTTATGCGTTTACAACAAAGAACATTATAGAAAAAAATCATACAAAACTATGTATTAGAAAAATAAAAATATTAAATAGTAACTAAAAATTAGACAAAAACATTTCTTTAATTCATATTAAAAAACATATGAACATTTATAACCATCTATATGAAAGTAAAACATATAAATTTTAATATATGTAGTTGGAAATTGAAAAATGTACTAAAACGATTGCTATTTTATGCGGCGGTCAAAGCTGTTATCTATGCGTCACCTGAGCACCTAGCGTCTAGTCGGGGTCTAGGCGACCAGTTAGAACGCTTTTTAGAATATTGGTATTTGATAATAAAATCTTATATAGCTTATAAATTATTTAAATTAATCCAATTAAATTTAGTTTAAATTCAGTAAACTCTGTTTACAATTTCGATAAAATATTGTTAGGTTATAAATATGGACATTGAGCAGAGCCGGCCTTGTTCAAAAAAAAAAAAAAAAAAAAAAAGCAGAGCCGGCCATAGTCTCATGTTAGGAAAACATGTGCCTGAGATATACAGTTATTAATTTATCTTAATTTAACTGTCCAGTTTTTATCAAATATATCTTACATCTTTAATAGTAAAGTGTTGGGTGAAGGAATGTGCGGTAGTGGTTCGACTCTCCACAGTTACAGAATTGCTTAGTCATTTTAGTCAAAATATTAGAGCCGGCTTTGACGTTGTGACAAATATAATTAGACTACAAAAACGCTTGTATAATAATAAAAGTCTTATTTCATTCATTATCAAGAAGTTGAAGATCTACCAAGTGTCGTTAGCTCAACTGGTAAAGACGCTAGGCGAAGCTTAGAGGTCGCCGGTTCGAGTTATGCTTGTGACGAAATTAATATTACATGATGTGGTTTCAGCCTTAGGAGGATTACGAGGTTTGGTCCAGAACCTCCTGATATTCAAAAAAAAAAAAAAAAGAAGTTGAAGATTAACAAATACTACAAAATTCATCTTTTAAAATATGATAAAAGAAAAACTCTAACTATCAAATAACCAATTACTAAAAGGAGTATCAACTCCTATGATGTATTGCAACAATATTGTGGGTTGTCTTCACCTTTTATTTGATAATCAAAATATCCATATGCATATTGTTGGCTTGTACACTCATCGTCACATTGTTTATTGCCGTAAGATATCTCACATGGCCCATGCAATGTTGTCTTGCTCGGTTGCTGCAAATATAGAATCCAAATTAATATATATATATATATATATATATATATAAATGGCTATTACCAATTCTATATTTTATGACAAAAAATGTTCAAACATTGCTCTTCAAATGATCAAAGATAAATAAACAATAACATATACCTGGTTTGGCCATAATGTTGTAGTTAGAAATTTTTTTTATCAATATTCCTACAAAGAAAATAGCCACATATGTTTTTCTGATATCCATTATACTTCTTCGCTATGAATTCTATTGAGAAAAATAGATTTTTATTGTTTTTTTTTTATATGATATTCTTGTCGAGTAAAATTTAAGTTCTCACCCTATATTTCAGTTTTTTTTACCATCACAAATAAAATCTTATCTAATAAAGTAAGGTTTTTTTGGAGATAAAGCTCAAACAATCTGACATGTAACATTTTTCCTTTTGACATGTGTGTTTTCTTTTAAACTGAAATACATACATAATTATCTATTTTTTATTTAATTATATTATTATATAATAACTTTTTAGGTTTGGCCGTTTGGAAACTAATATCAAATTTAGTATATTATTGCATTCATAAGGGGTCCTTGATAAATATATGGTAGGATTAGGGGTGTCAAAATGGATTGAAATTGATGGATCAATCCAAACCAATCCAATCCATGGATCTAATGGATGTAAAATTTGGATCTTAATGGATTAATGGATTAAATGGATTAATGAGTTTAATGAATTGGATTGAAATGATTTTGATTAGAATGGATTAGTGGTTACTCATAATCAAACCAATAGAAATTAAACATTTTAAATCAAATGTTTAAACCGAATCTAACCGAATTGAATGTCTAAACCGATTTGATAAACCGAAACAAAACCTAAATTTGTCGTAAGTCTCACAATCACCGATCTCTCTCTTCCCAGTAACGTCCAAGCGTTACTATGTACACGATCTTGGATACATGGTTACAAGGTTGATGATGAAGGTAAAAAATACTATTATGTATCAATCAATTTGCTTTACTTGGGTTAGTTTATACTACTAATATCTTCCCTTATGAATTGTAGATAGCAATGGCGAGATAGTTACTATTCGGTCGGATCCAATTTCTGTGGAAGAACAATCTGGTCTTTCTATCTAAATAGGTGTGCTCTTTCTTTCTAAATTAGTAAGTTATTTTGGACATTTGAGAATCATAGGTTACATTATGATTTAACAGTTTCTTCTTGCTTACATTATGAATCATAGGTTTAGTGAGTGGATGCTTTTTCAGATTCTGGTCATGTTCATATGTTCAATCAAACTCTGCTTTTAAGCAATTTATAGTGTTGAACTTAATGAAAGGTGAAGACTTAATTTCTAGTTTTGAGAAGTTTCACTTTACTACAGTGTGTTCTGTGTGGTTTTACCCGTTTTATATAAAAACAAAGATTGAATCACATGTTTTCGATCTTTTTTACTCAGGTCATTATGCTCCTCAGCTTGCAGAAGTAATTTACGACAGGAACAAGAAGACAAAAGACTCTCGCATTAATCTCAAGGTTTCATGGCACGTGCGCACTATGTAGTAGTACTTAGGTTACTTGAAGCAACGTTTCTTGAGATATAAGTAAATCTGTCAATGACTCTCTTTCGTTTTATGCTTTATGTTCTTCGGTTTACAACATTAACTATTGTCTATCCACATTCTTCCAAGTCTCTTTCTTATTTTTATGATAATGATGATGATGATGATGATGATGATGATGATGATGATGATGAGATGATGATAATGATGATGATGAGATGATGATGATGATGATGATAATGATAATGAAATGATGATGGTATGATGATGGTGATGATTATAGTATCATAGTTAGTAATTATTAATTATGATATATAATTATTTAGATTATAGAAAAATTATCAAATGGATAAACTCATTTAATCCATGAATCCAACAATTCAAATGAGTTATGGTTTCATCCAAACCATTTACTAAATGAATTGGATTGACTCATTATCCATTAGACACTAAATTCATATGGATATGGATTGGATTGGTTTGGTTTAACCAACTTGACACCCCTAGGTAGGATATAAAATAATATATATTTTACTTTTTGTTACAAGTTCTACGTTTTTGCATCTATATCTTTTAAAATTTCCTGTTGTGCATCCAAAATCAAATCAAACTTTTTTTCTTTTCGATTTTTCTCACTTAAATTTTCTCAAGAAAAAAGTGTCTCATTGCTTTCAAAATAAAGGAAAATGATAGCTACTTCTAGCTTCAACCATATAATGTCTTCCTAAAATCAAGACATCAACTTTTTGTCTTAATCCATCTTCAAGTTTATTCTTTCAGTTCACCAAAATCTCAAAAAGAAAATATAAGAATATCCCTTTTTTTTTCTTCGTCTAAAGCTTCCTCCATGTGAGATCTTCATCTCTTCCGCATCTCATACTCAACGTCACAATAGTTTTCCATTACAAATCCTCGTAACATCGTGACCTCGTTGTCACTCACCATATTCCACCTAAATCCATCGCAACACAAAAGCTACGGCTACGAGATATACTAAGATCTGGTTTAGTTAGCACTGAGTAAGCACAAGCCTCAGCTCCAACAAGTCTGATAACCTCTCTCCCTGCAAATACATTTAATTTCAACCACCGTCATTTTAAGACTATTCTTCGTAAAGATCAGTGCCACTCCACCGCCTTGCTATCAAGCTTTGTCGTAATCACCATCGCTTTATCATCACGATACCGTTCTCCACACAATCAAACCCTAGAAAAACACTTTCAAAAGATAACAACGGTAAAAGCTTAAAATCTAACAGGCCCACCAAGTCAATAAATATAATGGACTCATATTTGAAAATGAATCTCTAGAGGCCCAATCCAAATCAATCTCTAATTGAATATTTCATCATTTCTTCATCCCCATCTTGTATTGAACTAAAAAAAGCGTATAAAGGATCTAGAACGATCCAGAAAATCATAAAGATATTTGTTAATCCTTCAACTGTGGGAGGATGAAGGAGGTTGGCCATTATGGTAGCTATCGGGGAAAACTGACCAAGAAGTGGTTAGTACTAGTTCATTTCTTTTTGTTATTTTGAATGGAATTAAAATTATATCCATAAAAAAATGTTGATTTACAATGAATGCATCATAGAGGGTTGAAGTTATGGAGAGATTCGTTGCCTATTACAATGCCAAGCCGAAATTAGATGTTGAGTTTGGAACCACAATCGATGTAACACCCCGGTTTCAGGAATATGGTGGTGTATGCAGAGAGGTTTAAAAGAATTGATTTGACCACTTATGTCACTAAAGAGCACTTATCTTTTCGGTCAAACATCCCAAGAAAACTCTAGAGTTAAGCGCTCTTGAGGTGGAGCAAATTCAGTATGGGTGATCTTCCGGGAATTGATTGTCGAAACCATATAAGTGAGGACAAAACACGGGAAAAGATCATGTGGTGATTTATATGGTCGGTAAACAAGTCTTTCGTAGATCATGTGAGGACAAAACATGGGAAAAGATCATGTGGTGATTTATATGGTCGGTAAACAAATTTCCATTCTTTCGTAGTAACAAAATAGCAACAAGTATCTTCCGTTTGGTTGTAAGATATTGATGTGCACCACTATATATATTTGTGACAAATTACCACAATTTTGATACAAAATATCCGTTTTTTACGTAGAGAATTAGCAACAGAGAATTTGGTAGCAAAATGATTGACATAGTCACCAACTAGTTTGTCGTAAAGCATCTATCTACTAGGAGACATTAGCTTCATAAACTTGATAGAAAATTGCTTCGTATAGTCACAAAGTTTCAAATATTTGCTACGACTAGCTATGATATAGAATTAGTTCTACTTCAGAAAGTTTCAAATTATTTGTGACAAAATACCAAATTTTTTGAAAATACTACTCTTCTTGGTGCCAGTTTATTACAAAAGGCAAATTATATAAATCTTGTACCAAATATTTGATACCAAAATTAGCAGATTTTTTTCATATTAATATCATACATTGTTTCAAACATTCAACCCAAAAGCAAACATTCAGTGGAGTTTTAAAAGCTTCTGAACACATTCAATAGAGAGTTTGATTAGCTTTCTTTAAGCTAAATAAGTCTTAATTAATAAGAGAGAAAGGAGGTCTAAAATCAGAGAATTTTTATCACGAAAGGAAACCAGTATTTTCCTCATCATCATTGTCATATTACTGGTTGATCTCATTGGAGAATTGGTTAGGGTCCGGAATGATGGAGGTGACTTCAGCCAATGGCTCCTATGGATTACTATGAAGATCAACTACAGCTCGATAGAATTGTCAACATTGTTGTTGAAGCAAGATGGCCCTGATACAAAAACTTATGTGTTTTATGTGGGATATGCATAGCGGAAGTTGGTATTTGCTCCTTCCGGCATATACTGCTTCATGTACTCGACTAGAGTAGCCTGCTATTGCGGCAAGGTAGAAACTTGTCGTTCTAAGGAAATTTTGACTATTACACCAACATAGCTTTCTCCTCGCTCATAAATAGAATGATGTTCTCCAAGTCCAAAGATCTTTCATTTCTTAGTTGATATGTACTGTAAAAATTAGACAACTTAGAATACATTTTCATAAACTTTCATTTAATTACAATATGTATTCATAAACTTAACTAATTGAGATATAATATAAGAGCCAAAGACAATAAGTTTTGAAAACAAATGATTCCCATACTAAGTATCTACCTAAGTTCATTCAAAGCACACAAGAAAACATAACCCTTCAACGTTTATACAAACCATATAACATGGAGTCTAAGGAAGACAATAAACTAATACCTTTTAAGTACATTTCATCATCATCAAGTTGTGTGACCTATGAGCATTCACTAGTTACCCCATCAGAAGCTTAAGAGATGACGTCGATCTGCTTTTGAATTTCTACATTAATTTATTGTGCCCTTCTATCCACATAAATTCCATCACTTTCTCAATACACGTAGCATGGAATGCTCAATTCATTATCTTTGTCTCTACCAAATAAAATATAAAAAAATCTATTGCTAAAATAAGAATAACTCAAATCTTATATGCTTATAATAAAGTGCACACATATGGTTAGGATTAAATTACTATGAGGTCTTGTACTTGATTGAGAGATCTTGCTACACACATTGAAATAAAAATTATTTATTAATTTCTCGGTTTGCATGCCACCAAAAATCTGTATCAATAAATGTGGTTGGACATTATTGCAAAATGCAGACTTGACCTTTCACAATGTTTATAGTCAAATGTTTTAGTGTTGCGACAAATATTTGTAGCAATTATTTTTTGCTACAACAACAGTTGTTTTGCTATAATAAAAACTAGTAAGAAAAAGATTTAAATATATATATATACATATATATATGTATATATATATATATATATATATATATAGTTCCTATAGCCTAATTTGGGAGAAACATTAGCAACGCATTATTACGAGATATTTCTTGTTAAATTTTGATACAAATATCTTGTCACTATTTAGTATTTAGTAGTAATGTGCTACAAGAAATATTTGTATTTAAGCAGTCAATATTTACTACAGATACTTACAAGTTTAATATCTTTCAGTCACTAATTTCTTTGTACTTATAACAACTAATTGTTATACAAGTTATATTTATGACAAAAGCAGAAGCTATATAAACCAAGGACTATGTTTTTATTGTAGCAGAATGATATAAGATTTGAATCAAACCAAACTTATGATCATACGATAATCAAGGTCTACGGCTTAAATGGAGGGGATGAAGGTATAAATGAACTCCGACGGATGGTGATTGATCTGTGTGAGGGATGACCTTGTTGACTTCTTGGGGGACTCCACGCACTAGAAGAACAAGACTCGTTTGAACCTTAGGCAAGGGAAAACCACATACAATACCCTTAGAACAACAAGACGAACCAAATGAACAAAGACACTCTTTGTACTAAAACTCTCGGATTTATTGATAAATTGATTCGTGATGTTTACAATTGTGAAAGTGAGCTTATAGAGAGCCCTATACACGTTTTAACATATATAATTACAATAAATATTAAATCAATCAAAGTCTTGATTGATATTGCATTTATTTCTTGATTTTGGACCAAATGAGGAAAATATGAATGTTCCTTGTATAGAGGGCTTGAAGTTCTGCACTCTTGGAAGCTTCTTGAAGGTGTAGAGGGTCTACAAGACGTGTCCACCAAGTTTTGGAAAGAGCCTTTGGAAATATATGACATTTGGTTCCAAATAAGACAATTCGAGTCTTACATGAATTGTCTTAATTTGATGTGGTTTGATGCAGCTTAGAACGTGTGTAAGAAGCTCTTAATAACATAGAGGATCTCCAAGCTGTATGTCCACATCACAAAAAATACATACGTTGTTTACAAAATTATACGTATACATTTCAAAACTGTGTAATAAAAACTCAGAAGTGGTTAACATTACTTTTAATTATATTGAAATCCCTCCGAAATTCATGTCTAAAGTGTGACTTTTGTGATCCCTACTAAAAGTTGTATCTAAAATTCTCTTAATTGTTTTTCAGAGTTTTTGTTTTTAAATAATTGTTAACCTTTGAATAACAACATCTTATTTGAAAGCTGGAAAAAGCCCTACACATTTCGGTTGTGGAAGCAGGAACTCTTCAAGGACACTCATAGTCTCATATTCAAATGGTAAAGTATTATATGAGGTAATGTTCATTAAATATCTTTATGTGAAGCTATGGTATATAGTATTCATTAAGACATGTCTATGATTCATCATTTTGCATTGCTTTGTCTATAAAGATGAAAAGTAAGCTTTTCATTAGAGATGATTGGTACTCTTAATTGTAAAGAAAGTAGCTTTGACCTAAACAAGATTCAAAGAAAGCTAGGAAAAAACATTTGGAAAGAACTCTCGGAAGATTCCGACTTGCTAGTGATACTACTTCCATTACCATTGTCTAGCTGGAACACCTTAGGCCATAATTCCTCAATGAAGTAAATAGAGTTTGGGAGGCATCCGTAAAACTCATGAGCCAAAACCGAGAAACAAGTATCGGTAGCCATAACAAATGCATTGTCACCCAAGGTCTTCACTTCTATCCATTTTCCTAATTCCTCATCCATCTTGTAAACCTTGAAACCGGCCGTTTTAGAATAGTGAAATAAATTCGATTTTCTCTTTCGGGGATTCTCTTTGGGGATGCGTTCTACAGCATAAAGCTCTCCACAACATTCCACAAATCTCAAGTGTATCCAACAGCCATTAGTTATGTTTTCATTGAGTGAAGTTACGTACCTAGAGATTTCAAGATCTGAATTAATACACCAAACAATGCCCTTTGAATCCAAGACGTAAGTTACTCCTTTGTGAACTATAATGTCGGAGAAGTGATCACCCATTTCTTTGAGTTCCTTCAAGACATTTCCATCCCAGTAGTTGATATGTCCTTCCCTACCAATTCCGAGAACTCCATGATGATGATCTTCTCCTTCCTTGACTTTGACAAGAACACTTTTTTGGAATCCGGGAGTTGTTATTCTTCCCTTGGCATCTTGAAGAACTGCGTAGGCTTCTCGAATCTCGGAGACAGTGAACTCCAAAAGATCGAGGCCCTCGGAAGAATGGCGCAATGGAAAACGTGAGAGAGGGTTGAGGAGACGGAATCTGCCGGAGTTGATGTCCACATCGGATTTAATCATCCAGCCCTTGGTCGGAGAGGAGGAAAGAGTGACTCGGAAGAAGGCGGCGCGTGAGAGGAATGCGCCGGGGTCGCAGCGGTAGACATGGTTGTGTAGTATGGTCTCGCTAGGGGCGATGGGATTAAAGTGGATGATAGGCCGGCTCGGGAAAGGATAGGTCTTGTTCACGCCCAAAACAGAGTATTGCCAAGATTTGCAGATACTACTGAATCGTTTGAGTTCGACCACCGAGAACAATCGGGCGGCGATCAAGGGGAGGAGCTCCTCCGGTAAGTTAGACCAATCTACCATTTCTCTCTTTATCTGTTTCGCTACTTTGGTTGTTTATGACTTGTGAGTCACATAATATATATATATATATATATATATATATATATATATATATATATATATATATACTACGTTTGTAGGTTCAATATAAACATTAAAATCCTAACATTTTAGGCTCCAAATGGTTGTGTTTTCAACTTTTAAAGAAATAATAAAATATAAAACAAAATTCAATCATTCCCATAAATGAAAATGAATACATTGAAACTATTGCAAGATATTAGTGCTAAATTGCTAAAGAATGTTCAGTCATACTCTATTCGATTTTATACTATTAATGGTTTTCATGGTTCATTGACCTGAAATTTGTAGCATGACTTTCCTAAACTAAACCAAAACAGTGTTTGTACTTACAAACTTTGTTGTGGTATGAATATTTTGAATTATTAATAAATAATTTATTACCAGTATTGACTTGATTTATGGGTTATATTGGATTAGGATTTAAAGATTTTTGTGTGATTTAGGTGATTATTAGGATATTTCAGAGATTTCTTAGGTTTTTTGTAAATTTTTTTTTAAATCTCATTAGTGGTTTGATTTAAATTTAAGAAAGTTTTGGAGTATTATGTGCCATAGCAGCTTTTTGTTCTCCATTCATAAGAGCCATATGAGTCCAGCAAGATGGAAAATAATATGATCTAGACTCATCTCCGACTAAAGGATTTCTTCAATAGTCTTGATCTGATTCATGAAACTTTCTTATTCCTGATGTGTATATATCTCTTTGCTTAGTGTCACTATCCTATACAATAACTTGAAAAGTTCTTGCACACTGGAGTAACGTATATAGAATGTGGAACAACCATTGTCACTGACTCATTGTCAATCGTAAAATCTAACTTGAGTTGCAGTAGTCCTCTGCTTTACCATGCGCAAACCGAAAGATAAAGCAAAGGGAAATTTAGAAACAAAAATCTGAGCAATTTTGTGCCGACATAGGAAATAGCATAACTACATGAAGAAACATTTTTCGGATTTAAGTCACTTCATTTCTGACTTTAGAATTTCTAATTTATTTGTTTACAGTGATTTTAAATACATAAATATCCTTCAAAGAGCCATACGATATTTTTCTACATGTGTAAACAACATTCCCCAGAATTGATTTTTTGAGCTAAATCAATTAAAGCGGTTGACAAAAAAAATCCACATTGTATTTATATAAATTTTTAAATATTTATATATTGGGTTGATTAAAATGTTAACCACCCGATATGATTAATATTAATATTGTTTAAACATGATATATATTAGGTACTAGCCCGTGCTATAACACGAGATAATATATTTTTGAATTAACGTTAATTAATAAACAAAAGATTTACCGTTGTAGTATTTTAATTGATATTAAAATGTGTATTTAGTTTTATAATATGAATAAGAAATAAAATTTGGGATGAATGATATAAAAGGCAGGATAAATTAAAATATGTCATTAAATTTGATTATTAAACTTACGGTTCATGAAAATCTTCGGATCCAACAACGGGCCTAGGATGGTGGTGTTTTCAAAGAAATGATCAAACATTATTTCTCGGTGTAAAGTATCTTCGGAGGTGTTCGTCTGCCCCTTCACTCGAAAATGAAAGCTTTAATTTTGACTCTGAAGAATATTTTTTCAAGAAAGATTGACTGTTAGGCGTTTGAACCAAATTGTACAGAACTAGTCTCGATGGTGCAATCTCATGAAGAATGGTTTGATATCTCTAATCTAATAGATGATTTTGGATTGCTCCGCCTTTTATCCCCTCTTTTCGATTTCTTATATATCTCGTATATGTAACTCAAAGGCGGATTGTTTAGCTTGATACTCTAGATTATTATTTTTTGAAGTCACTTTTGTAAACTCTTTTCTTCCAAATTGGGTAACCAAAGAGTTAGTTTTTAATTAATATGTGATTGTTAAAAAAAAAAAAACTTCCGGTGGTAGAGATGTGTCCAAAACAGTAAATCTGAATCGACTTGAACAGAACTGATTTGAGTTTTATGCTGTAACCATGTCATTTACCAAAACATATGTTTAAAATCAATGATCAATTATCATCAAGCATAGAATTACTTAGATTATTCTAATTTTACCAATCGAAATATTACCATACTTTAAACTTATTGAAAAATCTGGTGAATAGAGTAATAGACTACTCGACGACTACATTAATTTTGGAGATTAGTCGCAATAAAATTTTTGATTACCCACTAGTTATAGAAAAAAATAACAAAACATTAATAGTACTAGTAAGTAAGCAGTTGCATTTCCATTTTTTGTTAAATTTTTTGCATTACCTTGATTTAAAGAAGTTTAACGTGTTCAGAACAAAAAAAGTAGACCAAATTATAGGATATATATAAGGGAAAAAACTAGATTGACCTAAATACCTTTTTGTTGCTTTGTTAGGAATTAAAAAAAAAACTCAAAAATACCATGAAAGAAATTTCCATTGTGGGGAAAATACCTAAAATGATAAAAGTCTACGGGTCTACTTGTCACAGATTTATATTTTAACAACAGACTTATTTATCTATAACAGATTTTCTTCGCCATACTTTTTTGTCCCACCGACTTATTTGAATATAGATACGACATAGTTTAATTTGTAGCAGATTTTTGGACAGAATTATTTTATGATGACACGATAGATTTTCATAATTTTGACAGATTTATTATAATGTGTGGCAGATTTATTTTTTCAGTTGCGCCACACTTATTATTTTTGACATAAATATGCCATACAGTAATAGATTTGTCTAAAAATCTGTCATATAGTGATAACATATTTGTTTTAGGTAATGACCGATTTGTTTAATATTAGCAAAAATTTGGCATTTAATAACAGAATTTTTGTTTTTAAAAAATTTGCTAGATTGACCTATAGGCGGCGGCACATATATGTTTTATGTTATGACAGATTTAATTGACATCCTGACAGATTTAGTTAAGGTCACCAAAACTGTAGCTTTTGATAGCAGATTTGATAATGAAAGAAGAAAATATTCTAGTGAACTTACAATGACAACATACTTGTTTAATGTTACAACAGACTTGTATTTTGAATCCAACGATGATGGATCTATTTTTGCCACTGACTGATTTTTAAAGTATAAGTTTTTGTCAATGGGTACAAAATTTGTTTTCTTATTGAAGCTTCATTATCAGTTTACGAAAGGCTTAATCTTAGGTTATGACATATTTGTTTCACGAAATCTGGGTTAAACTTATTACGACAGACTTATCTATTTTTTATTAGTTTATTCAATAAAAAATAAATAGAATTGGCAAAAATGAGTTTTTGTTTTTTTAACTTAAATATTGGGTCATTCTAGTTTTCATCTACACTAGATTTTAATCCGCGGTACACCGCGAGATGATTTATTTTTTAAAGTTAGTATATATAAAATTTATAAATTGTATCTCCTTATAAAATATTTATGTTTTATAGTTTATAATTATTATCAAGTAACGGTATATCACGAGTTCACGGAAGAATAATAAACTGAGGATTTAACTCGTATTAAAGCGGCATGTTAATGATATTTTAAAATTTTATAAATATTGATTCAAACCCGTTCGCCATATAAATCCGTTCCGAAATATAACATATCCCATAATTTCTTAACCCGTTCCGTGATTTGTTTTCTAAAAGTAATGATTTTAAAATTTCATAATTTTTTATTGTATATAAAGTTTATAAATTGTATCACTCTCTAAGACATTTATATTTTCATAAACTAAGGATTGAATCTGTATTAAAGCGACATGTTAATGATATTTTAAGATTTTATAAATGTTGATTCAAACTCGTCCACCATATAATCCGTCCTGTAATTTCTTAACCCGTCCCGTAATTTTATTCTAAAAGTAGTAATTTAAAAAAAATTAACGATTATTTATTATAGATAAAAGTTTAAAAATTGTATCATTTTCAAAGACATTTATATTTTATAGTTTACAATTGTTATTAAGTAACATTATACCACAGTACAATTTTTGATTTTATACAATCTTTTCTAAATGAGACTGATTTGATATGTCTAATATTGGTGGTATTAAAAAAATTAAGGATTTAATCCGTATTGAAGCGGCGGATTAATGATATTTTAATCTTTTTATTATTGTTGATTCAAAAACCCGTCCCGCCAAACCCGTCCCGCCAAAAAGCTCATTTATTTTATTAATGTTGATCTTATTTATGATATGATTCTGAATCATTGTCTAAATATTTTAATCGATGTAGAACGTTGAACACACATTTTTGTCAATTGGATAATATATATCCGTTTTTAAAATTTCGAATCACAGTATATGCAGAAGAAAAAAATTGATTTTTTTTTTTACTTTATGTATTATTTGATGATTCAAAACAGTTAAAAACAAATCAAACAAAGATGATAGGAGAATCATAATTATAAATCTTAATCAAATCTTCTAAATATCTAAATTATTAAATATGGAATATCTGGTGTATGAGTTGGGTTAAATATAACCCGACCCAACAAACTTTTTATGACCAAAATTTGGAAATGGGTCGGGTATCCAAATAACCTGGAAGCATTTTTACCCACCCGTCACCAAAATGACTGCAAAAATACTAGTATAGATTTGGGTGTTAATCTAGTTATTCGAATCACAATTATATTAGAATATAGATAGTAAATCTTTTCCCATTTCCTAAAACCCAACTTTGGTCAACTCACTCACTCTTTAATATAATTCCTCTCACCCGTCATAAACCAAAATTAAATAGCCTTCTTTTTACATAGAAACAAAACTCTTTGGATCCTTTCTATATTTCTTCTCAAAATAAAAAAACTAATATAATCATCCAAAGCTCCTTAGAAATGCATCCCGGGAATGTATGGGGCGGGTCGCTGGACGCCGTAGACAACGACCGTGTCGCGGCAGAGGAGGAAGAGCGGAGGAGGAACATGACTGAGTGGGACAGAGGAGATATTGATCACTCACAGGAGCTCTTCTTCTTAGGGTTGTAGTGATCTTGGTTCTTCATATTATCTAACTTTTAATATTTTTTTTTTAAAATCTAAATGGCACATTTATAAATACAGATTTTTAAAAAGGGAGATTGACACAAATAGCCAAAAAAAATTTGTTTTTTCCAAAAATAGCACCTCATTTGAAAAGTTCCACAAATAGCACCATAAACTTCAATTAAATTTAATAAAAATATAAGATAGAAAATAAAAAAGAGAGCAAACACTAATATAATATTAAATTGAATCAAAATTGTTTTTAAATAGTGGAAATATATACCCTAATTTGGAAATAGGGAACCCAAATATAATAACACAAACTACTATTAAAATAAAAAAGAGAAATTCCTAAAAATGGCCCTAAAACAAGTTTTATTGACAATAATAGCACACACTCCATAAACTTCCAAAAATAGCACTAGTTAACTTACTATTAGTGTTTTGAGAAATTCCTAAAAATGGCCCTAAAACAAGTTTTATTGACAATAATAGCACACACTCCATAAACTTCCAAAAATAGCACTAGTTAACTTACTATTAGTGTTTTTGTTCTAAAAATTTTATCACTAGCTTTTTTTTTCCAATAATATCACAACTTTTATATAAAAGCTATTCAACAAAATCAATTAGAAATAAATTTAAAATATTATATTTGGGTTCTCTATTTCCAATTTAGGGTATATATTTCCACCATTTAAAAGAGATTTTGATTCATTTTAATATTAGTTTATGGTATTATATTTGGGTTCCCTATTTCCAATTTAGGGTATATATTTCCACTATTTAAAAACAATTTTGATTCAATTTAATATTATATTAGTGTTTTCAATTTAACATTTTTAGGAATTTCTCAAAACACTAATAGTAAGTTAACTAGTGCTATTTTTGGAAGTTTATGGAGTGTGTGCTATTATTGTCAATAAAACTTGTTTTAGGGCCATTTTTAGGAATTTCTCTTTTAAAAATGCTTAGTAAACCTTCAGCAATTTTTAGGTGCTATTTAAGTAAACCTCCTTGAGAAAATGCTATCTCAGTAATTAACCTACTTTTCTGTGCTATCAGAAGTAATTTTCTCTTCGGCAAATTATTCTATGAGAAATTCCTAAAAATGGCCCTAAAACAAGTTTTATTGACAATAATAGCACACACTCCATAAACTTCCAAAAATAGCACTAGTTAACTTACTATTAGTGTTTTTGTTCTAAAAATTTTATCACTAGCTTTTTTTTTTCAATAATACCACAACTTTTATATAAAAGCTATTCAACAAAATAAATTAGAAATAAATTTAAAATATTATATTTGGGTTCTCTATTTCCAATTTAGGGTATATATTTCTACCATTTAAAAGAGATTTTGATTCATTTTAATATTAGTTTATGGTATTATATTTGGGTTCCCTATTTCCAATTTAGGGTATATATTTTCACCATTTAAAAGAGATTTTTATTTTAATATTAGTTTGTGGTATTATATTTGGGTTCCCTATTTCCAAATTAGGGTATATATTTCCACTATTTAAAACAATTTTGATTCAATTTAATATTAGATTAGTGTTTGCTCTCTTTTTTATTTTCTATCTTATATTTTCATTAAGTTTAATTGAAGTTTATGGTGCTATTTGTGGAACTTTTCAAATGAGGTGTTATTTTTGGAAAAAATAACCTTTTTGGGGTTATTTGTGTCAATCTTCCTTATTCTATTATATACGTTCTCAAGAAAAGATCGTTTCTAGGAGAAAAGGTCGTCAAAGTCAAAATGAACGCATCATACGAATAAAACTTCTTGCATCTTGCTTTAATTAAAAGTTCATTCGAAACACTTAGTCAATCTCGTTTTATTAAAAAAAAAACACTTAGTCAATAACAAACACCATGTAACACACCAGAATGAGTACAAATCATAGAATATAAAATAAATAAGGTTGCGTGGTTGAGCAATTCCATAGTTGATGTTTACATGGATACACTAAATAGCAATTCCTCTTTGATTCTTTGTCCTAAATTCCTAATCTTTATAGATAGCTTGGTTCTGAGATAATATAGGTTCTTATAACAAAAAATACAAAGTTCAGAAAAAAAAAAAAAACCTAAATATGGGTCTTTCCAAATCCATATGCATGGTCATTTCTTCTTTCTTCTTTTTCAGTTTCCTTGCGGGAAACGCCAAGAATCCGATCTTAGTCAATGAAAATTGTTCAAATGCAAGAAACTTCACGAAAGATAGCAAATATGAATTCAATCTAAATGATATGCTCACAAAACTATCTGTCTCCTCAAACTCATCCACTGCCTCTGGTTTCTACACGGCTACATCAGGAGTCGATCCCAACATCGTGGAAGGCATGTTACTATGCATAGGTGATGTCTCTGTTGAAGATTGTAGAGACTGCGTCATTACCGCTTCCAAAGCTATCATTAAAACTTGCAGTGTACAGAAAACAGCAATTACGTGGTACGATAACTGCATGCTGCGTTACTCTGATGTCAAAATCATTGGTAAAATGGAGACAGTTCCCGCGTACATGAGCGCGGGAACTATTAGCGATCACGATTTGTATGTAAAGTCTATTAACTTGATGAAAAAGTTAATAGACAAGGTAAATCAGTCAGCGCAACTTTATGCAGATGAGGAAGTAGATGGTGGTATAAAGTTGGGAAAGATTCATGGGATGGTACAGTGCATAAAAGGCATAAACGCTACCGATTGTGTTACTTGCTTGAACACTTTGGTGGGAAAAGTTTACAAAGAAAACAAAGACAAGGTGTGGTGGCAAATGTATGGTCCGAGCTGTATGATGAGGTATAAAGCATCAGGTGTCACGCCCGCACCCACACCCACACCCGTACCCCATAGTACGTATTTTTTTTTTTTTGGTTTTAAAGTGAAGACCCATAGTGTCATTTAAATCATCAGTTGTCTATTTTCGTTGATTTAAAGCATGAAATATGTACCTGGTGATTAAAATGTTCAATTTTATGTTGACTTTCAATTTAATCACGAATTTTCGTTAACAAAAGTAAATTGAGGCACAAAATCGAAAGAAGAAAGACGAAATTTTAAGAAACTAAGATTAAATCAGGATTTGAGAAGAAATCGAGAGGATTAGAAAAGAAATCGAGAGAATTTTTAATTTTAAAGTTCTAATTTTGATATCAATTTTCTTGTTTCGATTACGATTTTGTGGCTCAATTGGCTTTGTCAACGAAACTTCATGATTAAATTGAAAGTCAACATAAAATTGAGCATTTTAATTACCAGGTGCATTTCATGCTTTAAATCAACGAAAAGAGACAACCGATGATTTAAATGACATTGTTCCTGTTGAATATTTCTGACTTATCGAAAGAAGGGACAAGATAATTGACTGAATATTTCTGAATACTACAGAACCAAAGAAATTTGATGTCAAGACCATCTTGGGGGTAGTTGCAGCAGCAGTAGCTGTTGCATTTCTGGTTATCTTTTGTTGTGCATCTTCATCTGGTCGACGAATATTACGAAACGGTAGTTTCGGTTTTCATGATTTCTGATTAGTTTTCTTGTCTACTTAACTTCACTTTTGGGTTTACAAACCTATAAACGTGTTACAAACTTACAACTATACAGTGTTTGCTTTTCCCAAGAACAAGAAAGGAAAGAATAAGGTACTGGATCTCGATGGAGTGATGATCAACGGAGAGAGTGATGAGAGTCAGCATATGCGCATGAGTCTAGATACTATTGTAGATGCAACTAATGGCTTCTCAGATGATAACAAATTAGGAGAAGGAGGTTTTGGTCCTGTCTACAAGGTAAGCCTATACAAACTAATTAAGAGTTATGGGTTTACATAACTTTGATCAAGTCCTTTCAAAATATGACTTTTTCACGTTTGAGTAGAAGTTTCAAGTATTAAACTAGTAATTTATTGATTTTGGAAGTACGAGAACTAGAATATTAAATTTGATAATCTCTAAATCAACCAAATTCTCTTAGACCGGAAAAAATCATTATAGATCTACGACAACAAAGAATATAAAACTTTTTCTAACTCTATATAAAATCACAAAGGTATTTAAATAACCCTAAAAAAACTCTATAGAAAACTCCAAAAAATCATAGTTGGAATATGATAATTTTTAAAATAAATAAAATAATTAATAAGAAATCTGTATTACATCACTAGCTGGCCAGATAAATCTCATTTTATTTGACCGGATCTAAATACCATTTTGAGTTTATTTTCAACTTGTCATTATAAAAATTCTTGTGCTCATTGCTAATCAAGTGATTGGCTATTGAGTTTTGATAAGTTTGTTTATGTCTCTTAAAAAAAAAAATCATTAATCACTCAAACTTCATTTCAAAATGGGTGTTTTATAAGCATATATATTTACTTTACTACTCTTTCTATGCAAAAATGAAAAACTTTATTACATTTTAGTTTTGGAACTTTAATCCGAAAACAAAACCCAAAACCTCAAATTTAAAAGCCAAACATCCAAAACATATCTGAAAACTACAACCATTAATTAACAGCGGGGCAGGACCTAATTTCATCTAGGTTTGATTCCACTTTAGAACTTGGAACGCTGATTATTCAGAGTTGATGCGGGTTTCCCACTAGCTAGTAAGGTAGTGTTGGACTTAGTCTCTCTTCCCTAGATTTTTATATGGTATGCTTGTGTTCAATGAACTTGCATACCCATAAAACTTGTCTGGTTCGCTCGGATTACCCATGACAAAAAGCAATAAAACTATTCAAGCTCAGTGCTTTTAAAGAGGAGTCTAACTCCAAGAGATAAGTTTCTTCTTATTTATGCAAGGGCCATGGATAATATGTTCCCCTTGACCTCTAAATTCAAAGTTTTTCTTGCCATAAATCTGATTTTTCTAGGGAAAGCTTCCTAATGGGGAAGATGTTGCGATCAAGAGACTCTCAAAAAAGTCGAGTCAGGGTCTTACAGAGTTCAAGAATGAAGTGAGTTTGATAATTAAGCTTCAGCATCGAAACTTGGTGAGACTTTTAGGGTACTGCTTCGAGGAAGATGAGAAGATTCTTATATATGAGTACATGTCTAACAAGAGCCTTGATGTTTTTCTATATGGTAAAGTATATTTTAATATTGACGTTTATATGAAGTAGTCATTTCTCTACACTAATACTAGTTATGAAGCTTAAATGATTCGCACTGTTTTTTTCTTATGTGAGCAGACCCTCTTAAGAGTAAAGAACTGGATTGGGAGAAGCGCATGAATATTATTTATGGGATGACAAGAGGACTACAATATTTACACAAGGATTCGCGTCTCAAGATCATTCATCGTGATCTCAAGCCGGGTAATATACTTTTAGATTGTGAGATGAACCCCAAGATCTCGGATTTCGGGACTGCTCGAATTTTTGGACGCCGGCCAACAGAAAGAAGAAAACACAGACAAGATAGTTGGCACAATGTAAGTCAGGACGATCATTTAGATAGATAATATATGGAATTTTATCTCAAACTAACCATCAATTAAAATGTCGTCCACAATCTAATAAACATTTGTAAATTGACAAATTTTTAGCGGCTATATGTCTCCGGAATATGCATTAGGCGGGAAAATTTCAGAAAAATCCGATATTTATAGCTTTGGAGTGTTGTTGCTGGAAATCATATCGAGCAAAAAGGCAAACCGGCTGGTATCTCATAACAATCAATATCTTAGCCTTATTGATTATGTAAGTTCAATCTTATATATATATTACTCAATGCATGTTATGATATACATAGTTTGTAGTAATCAACTTGATTCAGTTTTAACACTATATGTTGTGTTCTTGGTTTTCAGGCATGGGAATCATGGTGTGAGACAAAAGGATTGAATATGATCAGCAATGAAGAAGCAATGCTCGACAGTTCATTTTCGCCGGCAGAAGTGGTAAAATGTGTTAATATCGCGCTTCTTTGTCTTCAATATCAACCAAAGGAGCGACCCACCATTTCGCAGATAGCTGATATGCTAAGAAGCAACAATGACGGCCTCTCACATCCCAAGCAGCCAAGTTTCGTGTTACAAAATATGTTAAATTTGGATCAGCACTCCGAATATGAAATCAGCCAAACAACAATGGAAGCAAGAACATAATTGAAAAAAAAATGGAAACAAGATGTTATGCATATATAATTGTGAGTGTTGGATTAATCATTTAATCATTAAAACAAAGTTGTGAGTCGTGTGTGATTTGTATATAATGGCCATGTTCGTTTGGACATCTGGATGCATCATCCATATGATCCATTTAAATGATCCATCTAGACAGGGCCGGTCTCAGGTTTATGGAGGCCTAAAGCATTTTTTAAAGTGTAAAAATTCTCTGAACCTGAAAAAAGAAAAATTGCTAAAAAAATGGGTAAAAATATTTGTGGTTGCTTGAACCCACGACCCAGGAAGTGTCCAAAGCCTACATAACCATCTCAGCTACTTGAAATTATTAGAAAGATCTCTCATAAATGTAATATATAAACTGGGGCCTAAAGCACATGCTTTGGCTGCTTTATGGACGGGCCGGGCCTGCATCTAGATGATGTATTTGGACGTTGTTCGTTTTTGAATTTGGTAGTGCATCTCGATGGACCGTGAAGCTTTGTTCGTTTGATTAGTTGTATCTAAGATTAAACTATGAATTCATCAAACAAAGTAACCACTTCCAAGCAAAACCCATGACACCCACACATTCTCTCTCTCTCTCCTCTAGTTCTAGTGAGACTAGAGGAGGTTATAAAACTACTCGACAAATGTGTGGGTATCATGGGTTTTCAGATCGCTCCTCCTGGCCCCAGGATTAGTCGGATCTCATGGCATGTTGATCTGAGAACCAGCTAGGAAGAAAAGTCCCCGCGACCTGGCTCGGAGCTTATGATGTATGTTGAAACAGATCACTTGAGTTATCAAAAAAATAAAAAAGAGCGAGAGAAATACCCTAAATACCACACTATTAAATTTTTGTTGCAAAAATATCATCATTAGTTTATTTTTCCAAGAATACCTCATATTTTGTATAAAAATATTTTTTCAACCAAAATGAATTATAAATAAAATTAAAATTTTATATTTGGGTCCCATATTTCCAATTTAGTTTTTAATATTTCACCATTTAAAAGAGATTTTGATTTAATTTAATATTAATATATAGTATTATAGGAAAAAAAAACAAATGATGGTATTTTTGGAATAAAAAATTTAAAATATACTAGTATTTTAGAAAATTGCCCAAAAATAAAAGACATTTAAGTTGTATTCTTTGAGATGCTCACTTTGTTTTTTCCGCTCTGTTAAACACATGGCAATGTATATGTTTAGTCCATTCTTGAATTATATAAGAAAAAATGCATGTGAGATCTTTCTTACTACAAATATATTAGTGTGAAGCACGAAGGTGCCTTTGATTTGAAGTTACAACACCCTTTGCGAAGATTTGGAGCTGTCAAAATGTAAATAAAACCATCTTAAAATATATGACACAAACACAGCCTCGGCCCAAAAGTTTTAAATGCTCTAAGGCAGATTTTTTTTTTGACCCTTCTTTTAACAAAAAAATTTTTGGGCCTTCTCAAATATTTATATTAATAATAATTGGCCAATTTTTTTTTAGTTTTTAATAACAAAAAATGAAAATGGACTCTCAAATAAATGTAATTGGGCCCGTTTGCTTAAAAGGTTTTTGAAAATAAAACTGGATTCTTGGGACATGGCCCCTCTGCCCACTTTATCTGGGCCGGGCCTGCACAAACATTTACCTAGTCGTTTCTTTCAGTAGCTTTTATTGATAAGTAGACTACATTTGTAGGAAAGTCGAAAACATTTTTCGAATGAGGAAAGGAACGTAAATCGTAAATACTCACTCGATTAAAGAGCACTGTTTTGCCACTTGCTCTTAAGTTTTTATCATATTGGATTTCTTAAACAAGTGATCTGTGACCCCACAACAACAAAAAAGGTGTTTTGCATCACTAATTTTCTATATTTGAATAACTTATAATTGATGCAAATGAGTTTTACATCACTTATATAAGTGACTCTGGAATTGGTGATGCAAATTATTTGCATCGGTTCCAATAATTATTTGTATCGATTATCGTAATCGATGTTAATATGCATCAGTTGCAAAAAATGATGTTAATTTTGCATCAATTAATATAAATGATATTAGTATTTGCATCAATTTATCAAAATGACGTTAATATTTGCTACGGTAATAATAAATGATGTTAAATGTTTATATCAATTATAAAATTCAGGATAAATTTGTAAAATTATATTAAATAATTTTTTGATAAATAAATATATTTAATTTTATTAATTAATATATAGAAGTAAACGATTATATTTATTTGTGATAATAATTTTATATTAAGCTTTACACTTTGTTGACACCATAAAAACCAAGGTCACTAGATATAAGAAAGCTATGAAGCCTCTTTTTCAGTGGGAGCAATGTGGGACTTTGAAAAATTAAGTAACCAATTACATCGCTTTTTACAACTGATGCTTAATCTTTAATTAACATCGGTTGTTATTGATTGAAATTTTGTATCATTTTCTACATGATGCAAATTCATATGTTTGTATCAATATTATGAAAGTGATGCAAATAGATCTAGATTTGCATCAGTTTTGATGAAACGATGCCACATGACATCAATTATTGCAATTGATGTTAATTTATAATTTTTGTATCAATTATAAATAAATGATTCAAATTAGTATCATTTAATTTTTTGACACAAGTTAATTGATGCAACTGACCCTTTTTTGTAGTGCAAAATTAGCAAAGAGAAATGCGAAAAATTAAAAAGATAAAACTTCTTCAAGAAAAAAAAATAAAAACTAATTCTTAGTTTTTTTAGCCCTTTTTAACGGACATATTTTTGCGATCTATAAAATTTTCTCATAAAAGGAATAGAGTTAAGTGATTTTGCTTACAAGAAATTGACAAACAAAAGGAATTCAGTCAAATCTATAGCCTATACTTACAAGGAATTCAAATTTGTGAGTATTTTAATCTCTTTAGCTATAAATCTACTCAAGCCCTTGGTTAGAAAGGTCACTAAAAGAGTCAAAATAATAACGAGACATGAATGGCTACAACTCTCAGCCCACAATTTAACTTACATTTCTAAGATGACAAGGCTAGATCCTAGTGGGTCTGCAAACAGTATCATATTGGATTTCTTTTGTCCGAACGAGTGCTTTACAAAACTCAGATACTTACCAAATCTCATACATAATTAGGAAAAATCAATGTGAAAGAATTAAAAATTTAAAACATTTTTAAGGGAAAAACAAAGAAAAACTAATGCTCAGTTTTTTAAGGCAGTTTAGACGAACAAATTTTGTGCGATCTATAAAAAAATTCATAAGAAAAAAACAGACAATGACAAAAAAGACGATGATGGCGAAAGTTGAAGACTCACTGCTAATAGATGAAATGACAACGTCGAAAAGAGTTTTCTTGAAACAATAAATATAGTTTTAAATATTAATAAGATACCACTAAATCAAAGGGTTTGTTACATCAATACAAAGTAGTTTACTTAGAAAAAAACAGGAATATGTGGAAAATATTCTCTATTTATTTACTAAAAAATTTCTAAATAACACTTAGATTACAACAAAATAATGATAAAAAAATGTGCACATGGAACGGATCGTAATCTAGTATACGATATACAATATACTGTGATAGTATTAACCTAAACTTAGGTACAGTATATTAACATTCACATAATCTAATATATATAATTAGAGAGTTTTCTCTCCATCTAAGGTGTCCACATCATCATCCACATTAGCATTATTTATTTATTTTCATAAGACACTCCTAATTATACACATATTCTAAATTTAGAATAAGTTACACATTTTAGGAAAATAAAAATATAGAGTACTATTTAAAATTATAATATACATCAAATTATATGTCCAAAGAGTTAAAGTGTAAAGTTTGACGTTGAAATTCGATGTCTTTGGATATGAACGAGTCCATATACAGTAAAACCTCTATAAATTAATAATGTCGGGACCAAAAAATTTTATTAGTTTAAAAAGGTTTTAATTTATCGATAAATTAATTTATAGAAAGATTTTACTAATTTTGTTATTTCTTAAAAACATTTTCTGAAAAGCAAATTTTTCTTTATAATCAATATCTTTCTAAAACAAATTACAAATAGAAAATAAATTATTAAGCTTAGATAATAACACAAATTTTTTTAAGATGTAGTAAAAAAAAACTATATATATATATATATATATATATATATATATATATATTCAAATAGTAGAATTGAACTCTACCAAGAATTAATACAAATTTAAGAAAAAAAAGTACTATTCATATTGCACTAAATATTTTACATAATCTATACTAGTATTTTTGCAACACTTTGGTGACGGGTGGGTAAAAATGCTTCTGGGTTAATCGGATATCCGACCCGTTTTTTAAATTCCTTCACAAAAAATTACTTGGATCGGGTTATATTTAACCCAACTCATCCACCGAATATTCCATATTTAATAATTTACATATTCAAAAGAATTGATTAAGATTTATAATTATGATTCTCCTATCATTTTTATTTGATTTGTTTTTAACTGTTTTGAATCATCATATAATTCATAAAATAAAATAAAAATCAATTATTTTTTCTGCATATACTGTGATTCGAAATTTATAAAACGGACATATATTATCCAATTGACTAAAAATGTGTATTCAATGTTCCACATCGACTAAAATATTTAGACAATGATTCAGAATCATATCATAAATAAGTTCAACATTAATAAAATAAATGAGTTTTTTGGCGGGACGAGTTTGGCGGGACAGGTTTTTGAATCAATAATAAAAAAAAAAAATATCATTAATCCACCGTTTCAATACATATTAAATCTTTAATTTTTTAAAATACCACTAATATTAGACATATCAAATCAGTTTCATTTAGAAAAGATTGTATAAAACCAAAAATGGTCACGTGGTATAATATTACTTAATAACAATTGTAAATTATAAAATATAAATGTCTTAGAGAATGATAAAATTTGTAAACTTTTATATATAATAAATAATCGTTAAATTTGTAAAACTACTAATTTTAGAAAACAAATCACGGGACGGGTTAAGAAATTACATGACGGGTTATATTTCAGAACGGGGTTATATGATGGACGAGTTTGAATCAATATTTATAAAATTTTAAAATATCATTAACATGCCGCTTTAATATAGACAAAATCTTCAGTTTATTAAAATATAAATGTCTTAGAAAATTATACAATTTGTAAACTTTTATATATAATAAATAATCATTAAATTTTAAAATCACTACTTTTAGAAAACAAATCACGGGACGGGTTATGAAATTAGGGGACGGGTTATATTTCAAAACGGGTTTATATGGTGGACGGGTTTGAATCAATATTTAAAAAGTTTTAAAATAACATGCCGTTTTAATTTGGGTTAAATCTTCAGTTTATTAACAATTGTCTCGTGAACTCGTGGTATACCGTTACTTAATAACAATTGTAAATTATAAAATATTTATATTTTATAAGGAGATACAATTTGCAAAATTTTATATATACTAAATTTTAAAAATAAATCATTCCGCGGTGTACCGCGGGTTATATAATATATATATATGGTATTGATGGGACCCAATGTTTACATCGTATTTTCAAAAAAATTATTATCTTATTAATTTTTCAATTTTTGTTTTTTTAACACTGGTTCCAACTCGGGACAGGAATAATTTATTAATTTATTGAGATTATTAATTTTGCGAGTATTAATTTATAGAGGTTTTGCTTTATGAGATTTGTTTTATCTAGGAAGCAAATTTTACATGCATCACAACACGGTAAAAGAAATCTACGACAAAAATGGGTATATCCACGAGATTTTATGACGTTCGCATCAACAAGAACTTCATGCAACTCAACAAAGAAAACTTAGAATTGCAAGATATGAAGGAGCAATAGTTATAATTTGCCTTGATAATAAATTCACATATCAATATATTATATGTGAGCCAATATAAGGTGAATAGAGAGTAGATAGTAGGAGGCGGCGAGTGCATCGTGGAAGATGACGAAAGAAATGATAATGAAAAAGTGTTAAACAAAAAAAAACTATTAAATCTTAGGAAGATAATGCACATAACTAAAGAATTTTTTCAGAATTCATTCATTAAGTGAAACGAATGAGTTTAAAATTAAAAATATACATGATATGAATTTGTGGATGAATTATCGGATTTATCGTCGGGTTTAATTGTTTAACCATGTAAGCATAGTAAGTGAGATAAAATAGGAAGATTTATTACTTGGTCAAGAATTCTCTTAGGACATATACTATACTTACTTTGACGGGTAAAACATGATCGCCGAACCTGTTATATATAGCGACATGACATTAAATAATATTCATGACACTTGGTATATTCATATTTGATGTGGGATAAAGCTATGTTCGCATCAACATTAATGATAATTGATCTTTATAATTAGGTCAACGATCCATATTCTATGTTATAACATTCAAAGAGATGTTTTTATTGGATATGAATATGGAAGGAACCCTCTTAGGGATAAAGAGTTAGAGAATGTACGTCAATGTCATTTACTCTTCCAAAGAGTTTTTTAAATGACTTTTTTAGCACATGCTATATATCGAATTATTGCTTTGCCAAGAAAAATTTATTGTCGATAATATTTACGTTGTATATAGCTTAATACAATAAGTTTGATTTTTATAGAGTTCTATCTTTTTAAATTTAAATAATTTATTTATATTCAACGATTTACATTGATAAAATGTTTTAAACTAAAATCACGCCCGGTACAAAATCTAGTAATAATAATCTCGGAGATTGAATAGTGTTCGCCAATTCAAAAACATTTAAACGTTATGGGCTGAGAAAGTAAATACAGTAAAATCTCTATAAATTAATAATGTCGGGGACCAAAAATTTTTATTAATTTAAAAAAGTTTTAATTTATCGATTATTAATTTATAGAGAGATTTTACTATTTTTTAATTTATTAAAAACATTTTCTGAAAAGCAAATTTTTCTTTATAAATTATTAAGCTTGAAAATAACACAAATTTTTTTGACATGTAGTAAAAATAAAATATATATATATATGTGTGTATGTGTAAAAAAAATACAAATTTAAGAAAAAAATACTATTCATATTTCACTATAAATTTTACATAATATATATATATATATATATGGTATTGATGGGACCCTATGTTTACATCGGATTTTCAAAAAAATTATTATCTTATTAATTTCTCGATTTGTCATTTTTAACACTGGTCCCAACTCGGAACCGGAAGAATTTCTTGATTTATAGAGATTATTAATTTTGCGAGTATTAATTTATAGAAGTTTTACTGTAGGCTGAAGAAACTTAATGAGCCAACAAAATTAAATAGGAAAAAGAAGCCCATTTACTTTCTTTGTTTCATCTTCACTATTTGTTTCTTCTCGTACAGTCTCTTTAGCTTTAAAGTTAACAACAACTTGTCAGATTTGATAATCTGTAATTCTGTTCACTGTAAATAAATATGTATCTTCACAATCGTCCCAACATCTTCTGAAACAACTTCCTCACTAATAGTAAAACCAAAATCGAGGTCAATCTATTTAATTAGCACGTAGCACGCGTTTTGGCTTTCCCTATCATTACGTGAGTAATAAACGTAGAAAGCAAGCTGTAACCAACTAACCATGTCATTTACCAAAACATTAGTATTTTTCTTATTCAAGTACCAAAACATTAATCCTACTGTTAAGTTAAGCAGTCGCATTTCCTTGATTTTCAAAGAACTATAACATTTTGTAGAATAAAAAACTAGACCAAATTATAAGACATATATTTTACATATTCGATTCAATTTATAATCTCATACTAGATTTTAACCCGCAGTGTACCGCGGGATAATTGATTTTTAAAGTTAGTATAAAAATATTTTGTAAATTGTATCTTCTCATAAAATATTTATTTATATTATAGTTTGAAATTATTTGAAAGAAGTTTTTCAAAATGATCGAATAATAAATATAAAAAATTTATATTCTAATTCTACTAGAATATAGACACCTTTTCCCATTTCCTAAAACCCAATTTTGGTCAACTCACTCTTTAATAAAATCCCTCTCACCCATCATAAACCAAATTAAATAGACTTCTTTTTTTTCATAGAAAAAAAAAAGAACTCTTTGAATCCTTTCTATATTTCTTCTCCAAAAAAAAAAATCATCCAAGCTCTTTAGCAATGCATCCGGGGAATGTATGGGGCGGGTCTCTAGACGCCGTAGACAGCGACCGTATCGCGGCAGAGGAGGAAGAACGGCTGAGGAACACGACGGAGTGGGACAGAGGAGCTATTCATTCACAGAGAAGTGAATTAGACGAAACGCAACAAGGCTGGTTACTTGCACCGCAAGATAGTTGGAGGAAGAAGAAGAAGAAATATGTTAACCTAGGTTGTGTTTCCGTGAGCCAGACGGCTTGCATGTGGACCGTTGGAACTATTGCTGTTTTGTTTCTCGTCGTTGCTCTTCCGATCATTATTGTTAAGTCGTTGCCTCGTCATAAGTCTACTCCTCCTCCACCTGATAATTACACTCTTGCCCTTCACAAAGCTCTTCAGTTTTTCGATGCCCAAAAATGTAAGTCTTCCTTATTATTCTCTATGTTTTGCCGATTATTTTTTCTTACTTATATCTCTATATTTGTGCATAATATAATGATGATAGTTACTGTTACCTTTTAAAAGATGACAAGAAAAAAATTAGATTTAAAAAAAATAAAAGATGACTAGAGTTTCTGAGTTATCAAATTTTCATTTCAATCTTTTATGGAGTTCAATTTTCAACCAATTCTATAGAAAATATTTATTTTAAAAAATCTCTAGACCCGATTTTACATTATAAGACTTAACTATATTTAGAGAATTTTTAAAATATTTGTGGAAAATGTGAATATTTGTAAATATAAGAAAATCAGACTCTTAAAAGATCAACGAAAAAGTGGAACAATTGCTGATGTAGTTTTCTAATTAACTGATTAAAAAGTCATTTCATTGTGACTTGTGAGGCAAATTTGAATAATTCCGCGTTCACAAGCGCAATAACTTTATTAGTATTGGAAAACGTTTAATGATTCAAAAATAAACATTCTTTAGGTGGTAGACTTCAAGAATAACACGTAAGTGTTGACATTCCAATAAAATACCAAAATCAATTTCAAGCACGTATATCCGACTAACTTGCAACCTCGCATTTTCTCATTTTGTTCTTGTGAGCTGGCTTTTGGTAATGCTCACAAATTCATTTGGCTTTCCAAGAACTAACGCGGTTTTGATATTAGAGAAGAATACATATATAGTTTCATAACAAACCAAAATATATAAGCCTTTTTACATTAAAAAAAAAACAAACCAAAATTTATAAACTTAATTTCTATGAATCTGGTTAGTGTAAGGGCTCGTTCGAAATTATGTGTTTTTCTACATTATATATATATATTCAAATTTTTCTGATATTTATATCTATACAAAACTAATATATAGTTTTCATATTTGACCTAACAAAAATATTCAAGAATTCGGTCGTCTAAGCATTAAAGGAATTAGTGGAGTAAAAATGAGTGAAATATTGATGATTATGGAAATATAAGAATGGTGAATAATGAAAATGTGATATTGTAGCTGGTAAACTGCCGAAGAAGAATAAGGTTTCATGGAGGGGAGATTCGGGGCTGAGGGATGGGAAACCGGACGTGGTCGGAGGATTGGTCGGAGGATACTACGACGGAGGAAGTAACATCAAGTTTCATTTTCCAATGGCATTCTCAATGACAATGCTAAGTTGGAGTCTCATTGAGTATAGCCACAAATATAAAGCTATCGACGAGTATGATCACATGAGAGATGTTCTCAAATGGGGCACTGATTATCTTCTTCTCACTTTCAATAATTCTGCTACTCGCCTTGATCATATCTACACTCAGGTTTCAATAATTCTCAAATGCTATATGAGAAAACTATGTTTCAATAGTTTCTTGTTGCACAAGAAACCTAAACCTTAACCTTTTTGATGAAAGCCCTGTTTCTATGGCTCCTAGGTTGGTGGAGGACTAAGAGACTCAGAATCACCAGATGATATCTACTGTTGGCAAAAACCAGAAGACATGTCCTACGACCGTCCCGTCCTCTCCTCCACTTCCGCGGCAGACCTCGGCGCAGAAGTTGCTGCAGCCTTATCCGCAGCCTCAATCGTGTTCACGGACAAACCGGACTACGCCAAAAAGCTCAAAAAAGGCGCAGAAACTCTATATCCCTTCTTTAGAAGCAAGTCTAGACGCAAGCGCTATTCAGATGGACAACCAACGGCTCAAGCTTTCTACAACTCAACCAGTATGTTCGATGAGTTCATGTGGGCTGGTGCGTGGCTTTACTACGCCACTGGAAACAAGACTTATATACAAATGGCCACCACGCCGAGTGTGCCTCAAACAGCTAAAGCTTTTGCTAATCGACCAGAGTTAATGGTACCGAGCTGGAATAACAAATTACCTGGAGCAATGTTGTTGATGACTCGGTATAGATTGTTCTTGAACCCTGGTTTTCCTTACGAAAACATGCTCAATAGGTACCATAACGCTACTGGTATCTCCATGTGTGCTTATCTCAAGCAGTACAATGTTTTTAACCGGACTTCAGGTGATTAATTACTCTGCTTTACTCTGTTTTCGTTTGTGTGTTGTCTTGAAAAATACTTGAACCTTTTTTTGGAGAAAATTTTCAGGAGGGCTTATGCAACTCAACATGGGGAAACCAAGACCACTTGAATATGTTGCTCATGCTTCCTTCTTAGCTTCCTTGTTTGCGGATTATCTTAATTCAACTGGAGTTCCTGGATGGTACTGTGGACCTACATTTGTGGAGAATCATGTTCTCAAGGATTTTGCTCAGTCTCAGGTAAGAATAAAGGCTTATTCGATATACAAATTCAGGGTCTAGGTTTTTAGAAACTCGCGTGTCGTAGAGTAGTATTGAGTCTAGGACTAAGGGCATAAATTCGCTACAACCACATTTTCGATTTCGATATGGGCTATTTGAGTTTGTCTGGAGTGCTTTACGAGTGGTTGGCTTGCGGTAAACTCCTTAGTCCTTACCAATGGGCTTCCTCACCCTACATTTTTAGAAATCTGACTAATTTAGGACAAATTATGAATATGAATTGACAATGTTATATACTTATATGTTTTATCAGATTGATTACATTCTTGGAGACAACCCTTTAAAAATGAGCTATGTGGTTGGATTTGGCAAGAAGTTTCCTAGACGTGTTCACCACCGTGGAGCCACGATCCCAAACGACAAGAAGAGAAGAAGCTGTAGAGAAGGATTGAAGTATAGAGACACAAAGAATCCAAACCCAAATAACATCACAGGAGCTATGGTCGGTGGACCAAATAGATTCGATGAGTTCCATGACTTGCGAAACAATTATAACGCGAGCGAGCCTACTCTCTCTGGTAACGCAGGCCTTGTGGCTGCTCTCATTTCACTAACCAGCAGTGGTCGCCAACTAATCGATAAGAACACAATGTTCAATAGTGTTCCTCCTCTTTACACTCCGACTCCACCACCTCCTAAAGCTTGGAAGCCTTGAAAACTATTTCATCTACGTCACTGAGTTCAAATTATATATGTTATATTCAAACTTTTTTTTTATCACTTGGTTACATAACTGTAATAATTTTATTGTGACGTCCTTATGTTAAACATACTTTTAACATGAACCCCAAGATCTTAAACATCTATATTAATCACATAATAGAATCATAAAGAGGGTTCAAGAAATACCTCCACTCATTGTCGAAATGATGCTTTCTTTAATGGTACCTTTGAAAGTAAAGCTTTCTTGATCAATGGTTTGTAGACTTGAAACGAAACTCTTAGATCTTTAGGTAGAAGATAAAGTTTGTCTCCCCTTGCCTATAAGTCTTTCTCTTTAAGTGTTGTTTTTTTTTGTTCATGATGATTTGTGATGGAGCAAAGCATCTATTTATAGGTGGGGAGAGGACCTTATTCCTCATTAGGGTTTAAGGCCTTGATGACAAGTGTGAGGACATGTGTCTAGCATTGGTTCTTTATCTTGGTCCCAAAGATAGTCATAGCTTTCTCTCCAAGTTATTAACCAAGGCATGACATGTGGCTTAGCACTTGTTCTTTTAATGACATGTGGTTTAGCACTTGTCCCCCTCTTATTGTCTCCTACACTCATTAGGAATTTAACTCCTTAATAACCAATTCCATTGGTTACCAAATGTTTATTAAAAATATAACATTCCCATAAGAAACCAATTAACTATAAGACCACATACATGGGTAAGAAATAATTATTTTCTTACACTTTATACATATAAACAAAAACAAATTAATGCAGTCTTTTTCTTGAAAATATACTATTATTCATGACTAGAAAAAATAATCTTTAATAAAGATAAAATTTGAATTCATTAGTCATTCTCCTAGTAACTATTAAACGAATACTTATGATTGAGTCATTGACGACTACGAAACATACATGTTTTAGTTGTTTATATTAGGAGATTTCGGGATTACGAGATCGAAGTGAAATATATTTCCTTACTGTTATTAGGAAACTCAATATTTATGTATATCTTCTTATTGTTAAATAGGATATTTAATATTATCATAAATGTAAAGAACTTGCTAATCAAGTTATGATCCTTGTATAAATAAGCCTATTGGATAATGAATAAAATGAGAGAAACTATTCTACTTTTAAGGTTTCCTCCAAACTTATCATGGTATCAGAGCTTTGATCATATTCTTGTGGGTTATGGTTCTCTTACATTAGCTTCCGTGTTTTAAAAAAAAAAATAGTAGTAAGAAAACAAAAAAAAAAAAATTTTAAGCTTCGTTCCTTTGTTTAGGAAAATCAAACATACTTCATTGATTTTCTTTTATTTGTTATGAAAAAAAAAAAAGAAGAAGAAGAAGAAAGTGTTACCTTTGTCTCGTTCACAGAGATTTGGTGACAAGAAAAAGTCAATGAAGACTATGATGTTGGTGACGTTAATAACCTCGGAATTTGGCGTTGCATGGATATGAACATGAACTTGATTGGTTCGTTCTACGATGAGATGGTTCTCACATGATATTCGCAACGTTGATGAAGATGGTTATGATATTTTCAAGAGATTTTGTTAACGACTCCAACGATGCTATGGAGACGGTGATTTTTTTTTTTTGTGAAGATGAAGCCACAAATATGAAGAACTCCAATGGATATATACGGATCTGATGGAGGTGATGATATGATGTTGCTGTGAATTATGAGCATGAACCAATTGATGAGTTCGTTCAATTCACATGGTGACATAAGATGATGGAGATACACAACTACTACAGTATTTTTCACCGAATTGATGACCTTTTGGCGAGGTATAAACGCCATTGACGACCCTATATTGGGTATGAAGAATATGATGATTGTCCAATCTCATACGTGTTACCACGTATGAGCTTGCGGGAGGGTATTAGGAGATCTCGGGATTACGAGATCGAAGTGAAATATATTTCTTTATTGTTATTAGGAAACTCAATATTTATGTATATCTTCTTCTTGTTAAATAGGATATTTAATATTATCATAAATGTAAAGAACTTGCTAATCAAGTTATGATCCTTGTATAAATAAGCCTATTGGATTATGAATAAAATGAGAGAAACTATTCTACTACTAAAGTTTCCTCCAAATCTATCAGTTTATGACTGCAACACGAGCATGATTTAGTCGTTGGCGACATTGATAGTTATAGCAACCAGTGATATATTTTTGTTCATTTCGTAGTCGCTAGCCGCTTATTTTTGTTTGTTTGTCGCTAGTTTCGAGACAGTTTTGGGCAACTAGCTACTAAAAATTTCGATGGCTGAAATTTTAGTGTTTTAGATTTTGAATCAACGATAATTCGCTGGTCTGTCGTTAGCCATATTGAAAGGCTGCACCTTCTAAAGAAGATTGCCTACGTACCCTTTAGAAGGGATCAAGCCAAACACGTAGTTCTTACAACTTAATTCTCTCTCTCAAACTCTCACAAACTCACACAGCTTATATCTCTCACAATTAGAATGTCACATCTCGACATCTCTATATATAAGCCTAGGGTTTTCACAATTTTTCCTTTTTTTCTTATTTAGGATAACTTCCAATTCTCAAGTATATCCTTTTTTCTAGTTTCCTAAACTCATTAGGATTGCTTATTGACCAAGCTTATCTCAACACTCTTGAACTTATCTTCTCTAATCATAACTCGATTAGGAAGTCTTCCTCTTCAAGCTTATCCAACATTCTCCCCCTTAAGCTTGAAATCTTCTTTTGACACATCTCGAACTCCAATGAACTTGATTCTCCCAAGTGTGTTCTGCACCATCGCTCTCTTCTCATTTAAGAACACGAGATTATAAAAGAACTCGCTCTTTTATTGCTTTAGAAAACTTACTCAAAAACTAAAGCTCACACAATCTCTCTTAATCTATGTCATAACTCAACATAGATTCTCCCCCTTTTTTTTTGTGTTCTTGCGATGTGCAAACTTCACTTTAATCCCAACTTGAATCACTCAAAACTGTTCCATTTCTCGTCTTTACTCCACTTTTGATTTTAAATCCCTAAAATCAATTATGCTCATATTCTTCTATCTCCCATGTCTCTTCTCTATGAAAACAGTGACGGTTTCAACTACGACGCACCGCACCAAGCTAATGTCGCGTTTCCGAAATACGCCATTGTTTCTCTTGTGGTATCTTCACCAAAATACTCATCAAGTTTCTCAGCTAACTCCTCACCAACCTCCTCTACATCATCATCTCCTTCCTTCTCCGCAACTCTGAGTAAATCTTCACCATCTTCATCACTCACCAATCCATCGTTTTTTTTCAGAATTCAATTTCTCAATCAAAATCTCCAGCTTCGATTCTTTATCCTCTAAATGAATCACACTCTCCTTTAATCGATACTTTGAAGACTTATGAAGATTTGTTGCAATCTCTGTCCAGAATCGAGTTGAGTGTCGATCGACACAACTTACCTGTTGTCGATCGACAGGCATCGGGAGAGAGCTTTACCTGTCTCCAAGTACTTCTGCCGACTAACTTATACAGGTTCACTAACATAGCTTTGTCGCGAATTTCCTCCACACTTTGACAAAAACAACACATCCTCGACGATATCGACCTCTAAGAAACCATCCTCATCTCTTTCTCTCTTCCGTGAAGCTAACTGTCACCGGATCGGCACCTCCTCCAGCGACTGCTCCGGCGAATGCTTCTCCTCCTTCTCCGGCGAGGAGCTCCATCTACCTCAATCGAGATCTCTCTCTTTCTCAACGTGAAGTGATGACACTTGCCTTTCAATTGCAAATTGAGATCAACCCAGATCCCAGCCAACTCCGGCGTTCTCCGACGCTCACCTCCGGCGAAATCAAACTGCAATCTTCATCGGTTCTTCTAGGACTCCCAGTTGTGACGAATCAAAGCTATCATCTCTGTCTTCTTCGTCTGAAACAGTCCCAATTTCTTCATCCTCTCGGGACTGTTTCATCACTACCATCTTTATCTCGTCCGATGAATCAGAAGATTCTTCTTGAGCCCCGCTTCTCAATCTCGGTGACTCGGAGCGCCACCATCACCACCTATCACTGTCGACGATCTCAGGTGAGCAACTTTCACCAATGTCTCGATTGTTCTCTCTTTTACTTTCCAAAAGAACTCTCTGTCATAACAGTTCCGTTATTCACCAGCCTTTGAGCTTTACCGAAGCTTTCTTCATCGCAGAAACTACTACACTCATGACTGCTCTTCTTTCTCGTTTTGTGGCAATTGAACATGCTTCATCTCCTTCATTCCTCACAGCTAATGACATCCTTCATCCGATTGTTTCTGAAATCATGCTTTGACCAATAGATGGGAGAAAGACTTCTTTGATTTCTTCTTCTTCAACTCAGATTGAAAATCCACCATTGAAATCGAGCTCCCTATATTTATAACAAAAGCTAAAGACACGGAGCAACACAAATCTCGCTGGTTCCTTCGCCACTTCTAATTCTCCAATTCTGATCTTGAGCATCTTCTTCTTCTTGAACACCAATCACCTCTTTTCCTTTTCTTTTTTTATTTACAACTTATTCTGGACTTTAGTTATTGGGCCAATCCACTAATTTCAAAAAGTGTAATTAGGCCCATAAACCAAAATACAGTTTTGGTTAAGTCACGATGAATAAAAGAAATCCAGCCCTAGCTTGCTTTATCTCTTGTTTGTAGACAAAGGCGAACCAAAATCGCACACATCACCATTCACAGAGATATTCATTACTGACCACATAAATTCCTAACGCCGACTGCATGAGAGACCTTAAACTCCTTACCATGTCTCTATTCTTTGACGACATGTTCCCAAGAGAAGACGAACAATTCTTTCTTTCTTGATCCTACCGATCTCTCTTGTCTTCCAAACTTAGTACTCCTCAGCTTCATTGATTTCATCATCAGTTTCCACATCTCCAATATTTGCTTAATAGCATGTTCTTTCGTATCTCCTCATCTTTCCTAACTTCCTCAACCACTATTTGCTTTGTCTCTATTTTTTCTCATCTCCAGTTTTCTCTTTGCCAAATCCTCAAGAGCTTGTTCTTCAGCCTCAAGCCGCTCACGCTCTACAATCGTGTCTCTCTCAGCTTTTGGTACAAAACAGGCTTGATCATGGCAATACCGGGCATCTCATCTTCTGAATCAGTCTCGTACTCTGACTCCTCCTCATATTCATGAATTCTTCACGCTCTGAATTTCTGCAAACTAAAATGATTTTGAGCCAACTTCCACGAAGCGTTACGGCTGGATGTTAACTCGGATTGGCAAGCCGTTAACTCCTATAGATTACTTGCAGCAAGATCTTTCCATAGACATATTATTCGGGATCTAACTCTTTCTGGATCATCGGGAAATTGTCTCGCAAAAACTTCAAGATCAACACTGGTTTTCATTGAAATCTGATGCAGGTTTTTCAGCTGTTTCTTGGCCAGAAAGCAACGTCCATAACTTCTCCAATATAACTCCGATTTAAGATCCGTCAGCGGCTATGGATTCTTGAGAACGTGATCTGTCCAAAGATGTATTAATCGTGATCTACGTCTCTCTGATCCGAATGAATTAGCCTCACAAAGCCTGAACTCGGATCTGCCTTCTTTTGCTTGATCCTCTTCCTTTCTTCTTTCTATTTCTTCTCGTCTCCACCTCTTGTCTTCTCTGACGTTTCTCCTCCACCACCACCGAGGCTTACCACATCAAGACATGACAAATTAGATCCACCGGTGTTCTCCACCACCTCCTCGACGTCTCGGCCTAATCTCCGCTTGCTCTCGATGTAACCAATCTCCCTTTTTTTTTTCTTTTTTTTTTTTTTTTTTTTTTTTTTTTTTTTAGTGGATCTGCTCACTTTCTCCTTGGTGTGGTGTCTCAGCTGCAGCAACGATCTACTCCCATGGATCTTCCCAACTCTTCTCCTTCACGATTCAATACGACACAGCAACTCGGTTTATGATCGGTAACTCCATCTTCTCTACGACCATACGGTTTTACCATGCTATACGCTGCTGTTCTTTGGGTTTGATTGTTTCTCCTCTCCGAGATCTCCAGGTTCGTTTCGCTCTGATACCAATTATTGAAAGGCTGCACCTTCTAAAGAAGATTGCCTACGTACCCTTTAGAAGGGATCAAGCCAAACACGTAGTTCTTACAACTTAATTCTCTCTCTCAAACTCTCACAAACTCACACAGCTTATATCTCTCACAATTAGAATGTCACATCTCGACATCTCTATATATAAGCCTAGGGTTTTCACAATTTTTCCTTTTTTTCTTATTTAGGATAACTTCCAATTCTCAAGTATATCCTTTTTTCTAGTTTCCTAAACTCATTAGGATTGCTTATTGACCAAGCTTATCTCAACACTCTTGAACTTATCTTCTCTAATCATAACTCGATTAGGAAGTCTTCCTCTTCAAGCTTATCCAACAAGCCACAACAAACCGAACATGATTTAGTCATTGGCGACTGTAAAACGAACATAACCATTCTCTTTCTCCGTAGCGATGGTGTATCTCTTTTCATATTTTGTTTCTCTCTCTCGTTTGGATACCAAATATTATGAATGTTGTAATTTAAATGCAAACTATGTATTCTTATTCAAGCCAGAAATTGGTACGGCCTTTTACATGAATGTTGCAACAATTACTTCCAAATAGGAACAAATAATTCTACCACTGAAATCAACCAAGAAAACAATTTCAAAGTATCCCATAATTGTAGGGATTCATTTTAATTAACCTGAATTGACCAAGGTGTTGCTGACTGTAATATACTCTAAAATGCTAATCTTTTCGAATCACTGAGCGAGACAAGAACCTGGTTCCAAAGGCACGACTCGTCCGCCACCAACCAAAGGTGCAGCTGCAACACCTCGTCGATTTAATAGGCATCTGAAGTGAGCCAACCTCGTCGTTACCTTGTTGGGATTTTTAGCCAACTTTGCATAGGGTGTCCACAACCGCTCTTCCCAAACACACAATATATTTTTAATGTTTAGAAATTAGTATAAAGTATGTTTAAGCTTATAAACTATTTTGCAAGAGTTATAAGGAAACAATTATGTACCTGCAGCTGCGGCAGCGCGAGGCCAAATGGTTTGTTCAATGTCAGAAGCATCAATATGTTCACCCCACATGCAAACCTCACCACCAAGTACTAGACTTTGTTGCTTTTTATCCGTTATGTTTTTAAGTGGCTCGTTTGCGTAAAAGCCTTGCCAAGGTGCGTCTATATGATCCAAATACCAATTTTCTTGGTTACTAACTATACATCTTAAACCGGACGCCGTCACATTCTCAACAAGTCCTGTATTAAGCCTGATTCATCAAAGCAAAACGTTATAATAAATTTGAGTCACAATTTGTACTTCTTTTCTAGGTACGGATGCAATTACCAGTTGTGAACCACGGTTTTCGAGTTTAATTTGCTTCCAAAATTGATGAAGGTTTCTTCCCTACGGTATAACATTAGAGAAAAATGTAGTAAGTCATAGGAAAATTTTACTTACTTATGGTTTTCGTTTTATAATGAAAGTGTATTTAATTACCAGTTGATAATTTCATATCCATGAGACAAAGCGATTTTTTGCGCCCGCAACACAAAATATTGATAGGCTTCTCCTTCACTCATCCGATGTTTTTTAAGCCTTCAGGTTAGAAAGTTTGAGTAACATGAGGTAAAACGTTATAAAGAACTATACAAGTGTCTGAGTATCATTACCATTGGGCTATTCGCGGCGTTGCAGACCAACAAGCTGCAATGAAATACATGTAATCAAAACCAACTCTAAAGATATAGGAAATATGATAAACAAAGGAGATTTTTATTACTTGTGTTTACTTCGTCACCTCCCAAGTGGACAAACTTAAACTTAAAGATCTTGCTGAAATCTGAATAAAATTAAAATATTTCCATAAGAAGTTAGGCAACATTTGGTGATGCATATATTAAGAAAATTGTTTTAAAGATTTTTACCAGAAAGAATGCCATCAATGACCTTGAATGTAAAGTCATTGCTCACGTCAAGTGGTTCTTGACAATTCTTGGAGGGCCACAAGGCAGGATATCCTTTTCCCCTTTATTTGTTCACAACAATGAAAATTATCATAGTTCGTATCGTCGAAAAAGGCGAAATATATAAAAGACAAAAGAAAAACATCGATGAAGAAGAAATTACCATGAGAGAGCATGTCCTGGAACATCAATCTCAGCCAAGACATGGATCCCTCGTCGCTGAGCATAACTATATATACACATACATCAATCACATTTTGTTAAAATAAGAAGGAATTAATTGGATATATATTCAAATCATATGATTCAATATTTGCATGAATCTTAAGATCTAGACGTACTTGACGATTTCGGCAGCGTCTTCGAAGGTGTATCGCTGAGAAGAAGAGTAAGCGCCGTTCCATAGCTTTGGATAAGAAGGTATCTCTAAAGGAAATGACTGTGTATCCACAATGTGCCAGTGTAACACATTCTGTACCAAACCAACCAAAGTATATCAATCTTGGTCATTTATAAGATGAAATTTTATCAACCAAACCAAATTGAATCATCTTAAGAGCTTACAAGTTTGGCATATGTCATTGAATCTATCACGTTCTTTATAACAGGAAGTGGCAAATAATGTCGGGATGTATCTGTGTAGTAACAACAAATCATATCATATAATATAGGGTAGTTATGTGTGTTAGTAAGTAATTAGAGAAGAAGTTAAATATAATCGCTCACCGATTAAAAGGCCACGGTAAGAGAATCTAGGCTGGTCTGTGATATTCCATGGAGTCATTAAAATTTCTATAACCTTTTTCTTCAAATTAAAATGGCATAACTGGCTAAATGTCTGCATTTATAATTTCATTTTCTTAAATAACTTGACATCTTTATTTAGTTATAATCATAAATTAGTTAGGAAAAATGATAAACACAAACCTGTAGACCATGCAACGCACCGTAAACGCTCTTTGCCTACAAGGTAACACAAATATCAAAAGGATAGATATACGATTGTATTATTAATTCATGTAATATATGATTAAACACGAGGGGCCAACACTAGTGGAATCACACTTATCTTTCACAATTTTGTACGTTTTGTGTAGAATAAAAGCACTGAGAAATAATAATTGGCATAATAAGTAGCTAACGACTTGTGCTTATGCGTTTGTATTCTTCTTATAGAGGGGAAAAAAACAAAATAAGACCATACTAATCCCATTATGTTTAATACAGTTCACGTGGAGGACACCATTCCATGTCCCTACCTATGTTACATGGGTCTCTATAGTGGGTGAAAAAAAAGAATATCTACATTTAAAAGGAAGCTACAAAAGTACTATATCATAAAAACACAACACAACACGTGTTTAATTTTTTTTTCTTTCTGTTTTTTTTTTTTTTCCTAATTTTTTTTTCTTTCTGAAACATGTATTTTACGGTGAAAAATTGATTGCATGTCAAACTCAACTATAAAAGAAAACGGGACGAATGAAAAAAAAATTATATATTCAAAGTTAGGTTCTTTTATGGTTATAAAGCTGAATTTACATTTAAATCTTTATGGATATAAGTAGTTAGAGAAAGTGACAAAAGCTGGGGTTAGGTGGTGTGGTACCAACTAACCTCAAGTTGTGCATAAGACGGCTTCTCTGGAGATGGAACCACTAATTTGTACGACTCGTCTGCTCCATATTCCAACTGCAACACAAAAATTACACAAATTTTAACGACTTTTGTTGGTTTCTTTAATACAAACAATAACTTCTTTATTATTCAATCATCTATTTTTTTTTTTGGGTTTCCCATTTTAAATATATTGAAATTTACGTCTACTAGTAATTTTTTTGTTAAAAGTCAATTAGTAATGTTCAGATGATTAATTTCATAACAAGAAATCAAGAACATGATAGTGTATACTATAAATTAAAACCTAGAGATTCAGTATATTAGATAGTCAATCAAAAAAATGAGATATAAGATTAGGCCATGATGTATATATTTTAGTATGAAAATGTATACATTATCATCTTTTCTTAATAATATATGAATGTACAGTTATTAAACTTTCATATCTTTATAAATAGATAACTATTTTTATTTAGGATCAGAATCTAGAGTAATCTTCCAGACTTGCACATATGGAGACAAAAGAATTGATAAAAATATAATTGATACGTATCTTCAACAAATATGAACATATCATTACTACCACTTGACTATTGCTAATTTTATAGATTTTTGATCTTGATTAAAAATGTGGATCTCGAAATGAAATATTCTCAATGATTTTAAAACAGAATTTTTTTATATATTAAATGATCTGATTGAAGATAACGAGGATGTCCGTGAGTTGGTGGACCCACCACATAACTAAGTCACCAGACACCAATCAACAAAGCCAAGCAACCAAAAAAAATAAATAAATAAGAAGTTGGATAATCGATACATCCACGCACAAAATCATATTTATGGAGTTTTCCAATAAGTTTATTTTTATAGACATCTCACGGAAAACGTTGCGTAAACTAAGATCCAATTTGTAAAAATATATTCTATATTCTAAACTAATTCAAGAAGGATAAAATTCTTTTATCGAGAGTTGACAAAAGAAAATTAGTTATAAATGAAGACAAAAAAGAACCAGATATACCCAATGTTTGAATGGTAAACATGTTAGAGGAAAACAATTGGAGGAAAAAAGAAAAACAGAGGAATATTTTACTCCAAAATAAACGAATTAAAGGAGGCATTGAGCTATTTCTTTCTCGTTTTCGCTTTTTTTTTTTTTTTTTAAATTTTGTACTTACAAATTATTAAACATTAGTTAATTCTTATGATTTAAGAAAAAAAATACACCGATTATATATGTGCAATATCTTTTAGTTTTAGTATGAGTTTTAAAAAAATGAACAGAACCAAAATCAAAATGGAGTAAATAATGAAAACTTTAACTTAATAAAATTAATAATTATTTTAAATCATTCTTTTAATTGTGTTTCTAAAATTTCTATACTAAATTGGATAAGAACTCACTTGAACCAAGTAGATACAGCAATAAACGTGAGTTCAATTTTCATGTTGACATATATGATCAAAATTAATAATTTAAGAAATAAATATTCCCAAAATATCAAAGAATTTCTTCAAATAATTTTTAAAGATAATATAGAAATATTATTTCTTTCTTTTTTTCCATAAAAAATATAAATGGACTAGTAGATAGAAAGTATTTAGGAAAAAGAAAAGAAAAGGAAAAAAAAATGATGCAACATTTGTGAAAATAACATATCTCAAAAAAGAGGATACAAATCTATCACCAATAAAGACAATTGATTTGTCTTTGATTGTGGTAATAATGAGATGATTGCAACTAATAATAACATTAAATGTAAATTAATCTTTTTTCATGAATCATCTTCTCTAACTTCAACAACTTGAAGAAATATCATTAAAAAAAGTGTTGTTGTAGATTTGATAACTAAAACTAACCTCATCGGTAGAGGAAGAGATGATGACGTGGAGTCCCTGAAGCAAAGCAGATCCACCGGAGCCTGAAGAATTCCAGTCACCGGAGATGACGTGGCTCAGCCTCACAATACTAAGCATTCTATCAAATCCTTCTTTCAAAATCCCTGAGGTGTCTCCATATTTGGTTCCCTCCGTAACAAGCTTGAAATCTCCACTTAGATACATTCTCCGGCCACCGTGACTAACTTGTGCCGGTAACGGCCAAATCCTTAACCTCTCGATGTCTTCAAAGGCGGAGATTGTTCCGGCGATGAATAGCATAAACAACGGCAAAACGCCGGCGATCTTTGCTCCTCTACCTCTCATTTTTTTCTTGTAAGTAACAAGGAAATAGCAAACAACGAAAAATAGTAAAAATGTTTTTAATCAAAGAAAAAAAATGTAGCAAAAATGGAGGAGAATCTTAGAAGTCTCTCTCTTTATATATAGTATAGGCAAGCATGTAACACTATTATATTCACACGTTAGACAAGCCTCTGAATTGGCGCATTTTTTTGAGTAATAAATGTTTTTATATAAATATTTTAATTTGTACCATAGTTGTCAGCATTAACCTATTCGATTAATCCATGTTGATGAAAGAATTATAGACAACAGTAAATTACATATTAAAAAAAAATGATAAATGGAGGAAAAAAAATCCAATTAATATAATCTTTCATCTATTAATATAATCCAATTAATATAATCTTATATGTATGTGAGACCTACATACATAGAGCTAAATAAATTGTACTAATTTTAGATTTTAGATAAATGTAGGAAAATTGTGAATAATTGAGGCTGTTTTGTATTTTCTCTATTGTTCGTGATTTTGGTAAGAATTTGGTCAATTGCAGGTAATATTGTGGATGTGCTTTTTATGAGTTTGGTCAACTGGGGACTATGTTACTTAATACTATTACAATAAATTTTATTCATTTTAATTAAAAAATCAAAATAATTTGATACTTATTAATTTCTATTCTGCAATGTTACGTTTTGTATATGTTTTAATTGATAAAATAATAATTATATAATAATAACTAGATCATCACCCGTACTAAAGTACGGGCTGAATTTTATTTATTACAAAATTTATATAATATATATTAGAACTAATATAAGTTTTAATATATTATAATAGTAAGTGAAAAAATATTAATTTTTTGTCAGTCCCTACATACAATATTAGAATAAATATAGATTTTTTTCTATAATACTCAATTATGGATAATTTTTTTTTAAGATATGAAAACGGAAAATATTTTTATTTTTTTTAAAGTAATATTTTTTGAACAATGAGTTAATTTATGTTAACAACCACAAAATAGGATTGCATATATTTCAGTTAGATCAAAAATTAAAATATCATAAATGAATCGCATATAAAACATAGATTATTTTGAATTAATTAAGAAAATTAGCTATTATTTTGAATTAATTTAGAAAATTCTTTTTCTATTTATAATTCTTTGGTTGTTGAAATAGAGATTTGTTTGAGCTAATCTAATTATAGAATTTGTTTGAGATTTATAATTACGGAATTTACCAATTATTCGCATAATCGAATATGTTATAAACATATATTTAGTATATAATAATACCAAAATCAATCCGTGCGTGGAGTCTATATTTTTATTTTAGAATCTCAAAATTTCATTTTAAAATATTGCGTGCACAATCTATTATTCGTTAATTCTAAAATTGTTTGCGGAATCAAATTTTCAAATATTTAGAGGTGTCAAACCATATTTAAATGTTTTACACTATTTTTAAATATTCCAAATTAAAATCTTTAATTTTTTTTGTAGTTTATAAAATTATGAATTTCAAAAAACAAATTATATGAAATTAAATTTAACTATTCAAATAGTTATAAGGATCAAAACTCATTTCATCATATAATATATTATATTTAACCCGCTACCTATTATAAATATTTTTAAAAATAATCAAATTAGAGTATTTATAATTTTTAACTTTTTGAACTATTAAGTATTGATGATATTCTCTAAAAATATCAAGTAAAACTTATTTTAAATGTTGCAAATTAAAATATTTAAATTTTTATTGTAGTATATAAAATTATACATTTCAAAAAAATAAATTTATGAAATCGAATATAAATATTCTAATTCTGACTCGTTGCTCAGTCGGAATTTTTGTTGACTTTATTTTTGTGTAAAAGAAATATATTACTCAAGTCTGAATTTTTGACCCGTTTAATTGTTTCCTTTATAAATTGAACAATTTATATGCGTTTTTAAAAATTCAAATCTTGGCATATGCAGAAAAAATTACTTTTTTTTTTATTATGTAGATGATATGATGATTTATTTGTTTCATATTAATATAATCATTTAAAGATGAGAGGTGAAGTTTAATGATTAATAACAAATTAATATGGTAAGTTAGATATCAAATCTTATATGTTCATTTTGATTGGTCATTTCAAAAAAAAAAATAATAACAGATTTTCGTTTTATAATTAAATTAAATTAATTAAATTACATAAATTAGTATTTTACTTGTTTATCCTTAATAAATTGAATGAAATTTGTTCTAAAAAAAGATTTTTGTAATGGCATTCTTAAGTAAATTCTTACAAAATGGAAGGTTAGTTAAGGGTATCTTATAAAGTGTACTTCCCAAATAATAGTATAGGATACAGTAATAGAACATAGAAACCAATCATTTCCAAGATCTCTTAATTTAGAAAAACATGAGTTTTATAAAATTTCAATTCGGATGATGACACATTGGCAATACAATTTATGTTAATTATTAATTTTTTAGATTAATCAATTCTTAGAAAATACTGTTTATATTACATATTTTTGTTTTAGATTAACCGAATTTTAGCACTATTGTATATGTAATTTATTTTATCCAAATAGTTTAGTGATTAGGAGGTTTTCTATCAATTAATATTTCCTCTAAGTCCAAAAACCACAATCTAATGGTTATCGTTTATAGCACTTAAGGGTCGAATCCACGGGGAACTAGAGATCTAAGACACTAAGAATACACAAAATTTCTTAATCTAAGCAAATATAGGATTGGTTTTAAACTAACAACCTAAGTGAAATGAAAACAAAAGGAACTAAAATGCAAATGAAATAAACAATCCAAAAGCAATTGACAAAGCTAAACAAGTGTCTAAGCTAAGCAATAACCCATAAACATAAAGCAATAGCAAATTAAATGAGAAAGATGCAATTTATAAAAGTCAACAAAAAGTCAACGAAAGTCAACAAAAAGTCAAAGACGAAAATGCTAAATGAATAAGCCTTTGGGTTAGGGTTATTGACTTGGGTGGTCAAAGGATAATCTATGATGCTAATACAATCAATCATTTGCTAATCCTTAGGTCTAAGATCACTAATTTAAGTTAGTCTACTTCCATGGTAATAACTCTACACTAATCAAGCAATTAACATCAATTTCTATTGGCAATCACAAGACTAATATGCATTAATTTCAAGTCTAACTAACCACCTAGCTCCCTAATCATCAATTTCCATTGGCTAGGAATGCTAAGCACTCACTAAGTTTTTTCGGGAATTTCATTGAACACCTTCCGGGCATGAAACTTCCTAGGATCTAGACTAGCTTAATCAAGACTAATCTAGCACTAAGAGCACCTAGAGAGTAAGGATATATTAAGACTAAGTCCTAAGCATCACAAATCATCACCTAACCACCCTAATCTACTTAACCCAAAAGCTCTAAGAAGACTACTCACTTAAAGCCATGAAAATCCAAGGAGTTGAGATTAATCCTTGAAGATTCATGTTAGAAGAAGAGTATAAGAGATAGATAGAAGTTGAATCTAAAGAAATATATAAAAGCAAGAATCACAAAGGTTTAAAGTTGATTACAAAAATTAAGAAAGCTAGGCTTAGGTAGCATGATCAATCTAGAAATTAGGTTTAGACATATTTATAGAGAAAAAAAACAAACCGGGTCAACCCGGAACAAACGGGGTTTTGACTGCTTAAATAACTCGTAACAAGGAGCAGACGGCCATATGGTTGCCTGATATAAATTCTGGAAATGTATCCATCTTCAAGGGAATCTGTAGCAAGCAAGATACCCTGATACAATTGGTCGCTATGGCTCTTTTTTCTTCCTTTGGTCTTTCTTTACTTCTTCAATTTCCTTGGTCTTTTCTGCTCTTCTCTCTTGATCAATTCTTGGGTTTTTATGGTCCAAAACTCCTCTTTTAGCTTCATTCTTCATGCCTCTACTCCAAACACCTAAAAACAAAGAACTTGATGCAAATGCAATCTAAACAACCTAAATGACATGAAAATTCAAGGACTTAAAGGTAAAACAAGGCTCAAAAACCGTTAAAAACATAAGATATCATTTAGCATTATGCCATTATCACTTAACGTAACACTGGGTTGAACATGAGGATGTTTCGTCTTGACTTTGTGCTAGTCCAAGGAATTGATACACCTGTTAGCTATTAATCTAAAAAAATAATAAGTAACATAAACAGTATTGCCAATGTGGATCCGCTCTCTATGGACCCAGAATAACCAAATACCTGCTTTCCGATTCTTTCTGGTTTTTCTAACCAAGTCTTTTGGTCAGTTTTATTGACTTGAGCAGAGAGTCCTTCTATTAGTATTTACCTAACCTTCAAGCGTTAGCTGTACTATGTAAAAGATTTTTTATCATCTTGGACAATCGTATCCGCCGTTCGATGCAAGTTAGTGGCGACAAATCCAGCAGTTTGGCGATGCTTCCTATCGGGTTCAGGTTGGCATAGGATGCCGCCAGACTAGATTAGAGGTTCTCGCAGCTCGTCGTGTCAGATCTAAAGCTTTGGGTTGCAACGGAAGTGGGACGGCGGATCAATGGGTTTTCACTGTTAGTTAGGCGATTAGCGACATATATGGATCTGTGATGGTTGGGTTCGGATCTCGGTGGTTAGGGTTCGTGGTAAACAACATGGCCGGCCCATCACTGTGGGCTGTCTAAAGCAAAAAAAAAAAAAAATTGCTACCCACAAAAAAAACACAATTATGCAAACTTGGAACTTGAACCAGCGACATGAAGAGTTAAGTTTAGCCGCTACCTTACAAGTAACTTTAGAAATTTTGATGCCCTCAAAAGTATTTATATATTTTGATGCCTAAAGCTCTTGTTTGTTGGACTTTAGCTATGGGTCGGGTCTGTGAGCCAACAACCTTTTCCGCTGTCGACACCAACGTTCGCTTGACCGAATTGAAGCTGGGTTGTTCTTGGAAGGGGTCCGGTGGCTCGCGTTGAAGAATGAGGGTTCGTCGTTTCATTCTCTCTCTTTGCTAGTTTGAGGATTAGAGAGTTTAGGCTAGGCTTTTTAGGGTTGATCTATGGTGAAGAAGTGTTGAGGGTTAGTCTTACTATAAGGTCGGCGCCGCGGTAGAATTCTATTGCTCCTGTTAGAAATGTTAAAACAGGCTACCCAGCCTGTTTAGGCCCGAACCCGTTTAGGCCCATGCCCGTTTAACTAAATATTTTGAAGCCCGTTTAGTCCCCTACAGTTTAAGCCTGAGCCCGTTTAGTCCCCTACAGTTTAAGCCTGAGCCCGTTTAAGCTTGCCATATTTCTAAAAACCCGTTTAGGCCCGTCTGACTTTTACCTGTTTTTTGTTTTTTTTTTTAGATTGAATCTGGTTTTAAAATTGATAAACTAATATGTGAAACATTTGAGAAGTGATTAAGTCCAAAACATACATGAATACATCTCTAAAACATTAAACAAATTATATATCAAAATAAAAAACATTAAACAAAAGTTTATAAAACACCATACGTCTAAAATATTACATGTGTTCATAACACAAAAGTCACATACGTCGTTCATAACCACAATGCGTAAGATCGAACCACAATGCATTATTTCAGCGAATGCTTGAATCTCTTGATCTTGAGCCCTCTACTCGTGAAGTACTCCCCGAATTTCTACCATCTCCATTACCAATTTCATTGACTTCAATGGTACGTACAATTTAAATATTTCATAATTTAGTTAAAAATTCACTTAATTATTATGTAACTAGTTAAAAAAAAGTATTACCTTCATAATCTGCAAATCCGCATAGCCAATTACGAGTGCAAAGTAGAGCTTGTACATTCCTCAGAAGTTAGAAGTAGTCGGTTTCTATATGGAGTCAACACTCGAGATCCAATACTGAAAGCAGATTTCGAAGCTACTGTAGTGATAGGGATACTTAGCACTTCTCGTACCATAGATGCTAAATCACTAAGTCTAAGTTGGTTTTCTTTCCAATAGCTCAAAATATCCATAGAAAAGACTTCATCTCTAATCTTGGCTCATCTCAATAAACATCCAAGTGTGTCTTTGTGTTTCTCACACCAACTATGATGCTTTTTTCAAGCTCAAAAAGATCCTGAAGACTCACATCAAGTTAGTAATAACAAACTCCTGATTATAAAACTATAGAATAGTAAAGAGAGTACTTATGTTATCGAAATCATCATCAAGTGGAGACTCGGAAACAAACTCATGTGGAGTTTTGAGTTGCTGAAGTACCTGAAGAACTTGTCCACGACTTAGCCTGATAATCTTTGTAGTGTTGAACCAAATGCTCTCTAAACTCTTCTTTTTTCAACTTAGAAGTTGATGGATCAACTTTTCCATAAGCCATTTCAAGCATCTCCAGTTTCATCCTAGGATCAAAAATTGCTCCCATAGCCAAAATGAGGCTATAATCGGTCCAATACTTAGAAAATTTTATTTGCATCTTTTGAGCCATTCTTTCCACAGCTTCATCATCACAAGAAGCAAATTTCTTCAACAAATGCTCAATTCTCCATACTTGTGTGAAATACACACTAGAAGTGGGATACTTAGATCCTGAAAAATGTGTAGTATTGACACTGAAAGGCTTCAATAATTCACATATATTTTCTCTCCAGTTCCAATCATCTTCAGAAGGTAATGTCTTGTGATTAGTGTCATACTAGCATGCTAACAAATGCTTTCCTAAATTTCAAAGCCCTGGCAAGCATTCATATGTAGAGTTCCATCGAGTAGGAATATCAAGTGATAAGCCAGCTCCATTCTTAATTCCTACTCTCTCTACACAAGCTGCAAAAGCTTCTTTCCTCTGTGGAGATGCTTTAACATATCTAACACTGAGAGAAAAAATATGTTATGCAAAACATCTTTTGCTAGTTCTAAACCGATTTTCACAATGAGATTCAGAATATGAGCAGAACATCTTATATGCAAGAACTTCCCATCACATAATAGACCACTACCACTAATCATCTAAAGTTGACCCTTGAGAAACATTTGCATATTATCATTGTTCTTTGCATTTTTTTTAGTAATAGAAAATACCTTTTTTAGTAAGAAATTTCTTCACCCGTGTGAGGAGACTTCAATTCACATAAATCTAGAATCTTACTGTTTAAGTTCCAACTCTCATCAATGAAGTACGCAGTCAGACAAATATAACTCATGGTGGTAGCTCGAGCTGTCCATAAATTTGACGTGAAACATATACGACCGCGATGATTTGAGAGTACTTCTTTCAGCTTAACCTTTTCAATCTCATATCGCTTATACAAATCAGCTCCAACGGTCTGTCTACAAATAGGTTGGACATTCGGATTAAGTGTTTTTTTATTAATTAATTAACTAATATCCTCATAAATATTAATTAATTTTCTCCAATTAAAAATCATGCCAAAACCAACACAACTCAAATCAAAAATTCAAATTCCATCATAATAAAAATAATAAACTAACACCAACGAGACCCTAAATCATCCTCCTCTTTTTTTTTTTCTTTGCAGCTCACGAGACAAAAGAAGATGAGGCTGGTGTCTTGATATAAAAAAAAAATAGGGTTCCTTGGTTGAATTTGATTAAACCATGATTTTACTAAACCAGAAATTAATTAACTCCCTCTTATGTTTAATTAATAACTCGACCAGCTTAGTAAACCATTTAGAATTGAACCGCCTTCACTTCAATTCCCGATATAAACACAACTATTTCATTCTTTTTGGAACACGGGTGTTACAATTCTCCCCCACTTACAAAGATTCGTCCTCGAATCTTAGGTCACTATCCATTCTATAATAATTCTAACTATCATCGTCGCAACGACTTACTCATCCCTTGACCCATCACACCAACATAATCCGATCACAAGGTCAAACACTAACGACCTCCCAGGTTTTCATCCAATCACTATGCTTTAGACTCACATCATAGACTCATTGCTCACAACTCACCTCATACCCCTCCACTCTCAGACGCAAACTCTTTCGAGTTCTGGGTACCCCATACCACTCCAACTCTCAGGCCACAAAGTTCCTCGAGCTATCGGTATCACACTCATACAACTCTCACTCTGGACCATACGACCTTACGAGCTCTGGGTATCATACTCATACCACTCTCACTCTGGGTCGTATAATCTTACGAGCTCTGGGTATCATATCCGTACTACTCACACTTTGGGCTATATAACCTTACGAGCTTTGGGTATCATATCCATACCACTCACACTGTGGGCTGTACAACCTTATTAGCTCACGGTACCAGGGAAACTATTCATTCCCTAACGAGCTGTCCAGGACCAAACCGTCCTCCGAGCAATCATCTCTATGTGTCTAAAAGCATCTCCGACCAGAACTACTTCACGTGGTTCGCATGCAACATCGCAATGTTATACTCACCATCCATATTCCCACTCTGGAATATCGTCTCAACAATGACCACTCCCTCAGGCCATCTGAAACATCCCAGTCACTCAGGGTATTTCACATACTTTTTCTCGAGTATAAGTCAAGTTTTAAATTTCTCTTAAAACTTTCCTTCAAAACTCATGTTTTTCTCAAATCTTTCATGACATCACAAGTCAACAATCCATAAAAAATACTCATCTTATTAAACTCCAAAATGTATCAATCGTTACAATCTTAAACGATAACATACTCCAACTCTGAAACTAGGACCATGGATGATAAGCTCAAGCCTCCGCCTGCTTCTCAAACCACTTCTTGAATTTCGCTTTCATCCTCGCCTCTGGTTCCCAAGTTTCCTGCTCAACACCATCAGAATCCCATAAAACCTTGATCATCGGAGTCTTTTTCCGATGATCCTGCCTGACCTTCCTCTCGAGAACCCTCACTGGCCTCGCCTCCAAGGTCATGTTGGGCTGAAGATCTGCGGGAATCTTAGCCAACACCTCATCATCCTTATGCAAGCCTTTCTTCAGCATCGACACATGGAAAACCTTATGAAATGCTTGCATAATCTCTGGTAACTCTAACCGATAAGCAACCGGTCTAACTAACTCAATACTCCTAAATGGACCCATATACCTCGGACTTAACTTGTTCTCGGTAATGTACCTGTTAGGACCCCTCAACATTGCCATATTGAGATACACTCTATCTCCTACCTCAAACTCAAGCTCTCTTCTCCTCTTATCAGCATAACTCTTTTGCCGATCATGAGATTCCTTCATGTTCAGCTTCAAAACCCGAATCTTCTCTGAGGTCTTCTGAACAAAACCTTCATCATAAAAGCTCATCTCCCGCACTTAGGTCCAACATAAAGGTGTACGACATGGCCTCCCATACAACGCCTCAAAAAGAGCCATCCCAATACTCGCCTGGTAGCTATTATTATAAGAAAACTCCACCAAGCCCAGATGATCCGCCCAATGACCACCCCAATCCAGTACACATATCCTCAGCAAATCCTCAAGAGTCTGAATGGTCCTCTTAGACTTTCCATCCGCCTGAGGATGATAAGTTGTACTTAGATGCACATTAGTGCCCATCTCCGCTTGGAACGCCCTCCAGAACGCTGAAGTGAACTTAGGATCCCGGTCTGACACTATACTCACTGGTACTCCATGACGTCTCACTACCTCCTGCACATACTTCTTAGCCAAAACCTCCGCCCTATCGGTCTTCTTAATGGCCAAAAACTGCGCTGACTTCGTCAGACGATCAACAATAACCCATATAGCATCCTTGGTCCGAGAAATAGGCAACCCCACCACGAAATCCATCTTAATCATATCCCACTTCCATTCTGGAAGGGGTAAAATTTGCAATAAACTACCCGGATTTCGGTGCTCAGCCTTCACTAACTGACACACATCACAAGCTGCAACCCAACTAGCAACATCCTTCTTCATCCTGACCCAGTGATAATACCGTTTAAGATCCTGGTACGTCTTAGTCGCCCCTGTATAAATCGAAAACTTGCTCGCATGAGCCTCACTCAAGATCTCTCGCCTTAAATTCTTGTCTCTAGGCACGCATACTTGTCCGTACACCAGAATTATCCCGTTAGCTGAGACCTGATACTCAGAACCCTCAACTTTGGAATCCTTAATCAGTACCTCATCCTTCTACTGAGCCAATCGAACCTTGCTCAGAAGATCTGCCTAATTAGCTGCTTCCAAACCCAATAGTTCCTGCCAAGTAGCACATAATCTCAATGTACTGATCTCATATACCAATGACTCTATGTCACGCTCCTGAGCCAAAGCCACTCGCTTCCGGCTTAAAGCATCATCAACTAAATTAGCTTTCCCTGGATGGTAAGCTATATCCAGATCATAATCTGCCACCAACTCCATCCATCTCCGTTGTCTTAGATTCGGCTCTGGCTGAGGAAAGATGTACTTCAAGCTCTTATGATCTGTAAACACCTGAACCTTCCCACCATAAAGATAAGATCTCCAAATCTTCAAGGCAAAAACAACAGTAGCCATCTCAAGATCATGGGTAGGATAGTTGCCCTCATGCTTCCTCAACTGCCGCGAAGCATAGGCAAACACCTTCCCCTACTGCATTAACAAACATACGAGACCCACTCTCGATGCATCTGTATACACTGCATATGGCTCACTCTGCTCTAGAAACGCCAAGACTGGTGTGCTCGTCAACATCGCCTTTAGGTTTGTGAAACTCTCCTCACACTCTGGAAACCACACAAAAGGAACATCCTTCCCGGTCAGCTTCGTCATAGCTTGAGCCATACTCGCGGTAAACCCTTAACGAATCTCCGGTAATATCCGGTTAAGCCAAGAAAACTTCGGATCTCCATAGCATTCCTCGGCCTCGGCCATTCCCTGATAGCCTGAATCTTCTCTGGATCAACAGACACCCCAGCTGCTGAAATAATGTGTCCTAGAAAACTAATCTCCCGCTGCCAAAAACTGCACTTGCTCAACTTAGCGAACAGCTTCTGCTCCCGCAGCTTCTCCAGAACAACTCTCAGGTGTACCTCATGCTCCTCAGAACTCTTCGAATACACCAGAATGTCATCTATAAAGATTATCACGAACTCATCCATGTACTCCTAAAACACACCATTTATCAACCTCATAAATGATGTTGGTGCATTAGTCAAGCCAAACGGCATCACCACAAACTTGTAATGCCCATATCTCGTTCGAATCGCTGTCTTTCGATCATCTGCCTCATCAATCGGAATCTAGTGATAACCTGACGCCAAATCGATCTTGGACAACCAAGTAGCCCCTCTCAGCTGATCCAACAACTCATCAATCCGTGGTAAAGGATACTTATTTTTCACTATAACTCGGTTAAGTCCCCGGTAATCAATGCATAACCGAAAACTTCCATCCTTCTTCTTTAGAAACAACACCAGTGCTCCCCACGGTGAACTACTCGGCCAGATAAAACCTTTACCCAGCAACTCCTCTAACTGCTTCTTCAGCTCTGCCATTTCTGCTGGAGCCATCCTGTAGGGTGCCTTAGATATTGGCATCGTCCCTGTTTCTAACTCAATCGTGAAAGGATCTGACCGTGAAGGCGGTAATCCCTGCAACGACTAAAAGATATCCTCAAACTCCTGAACAACCCGAATATCTCCAACACCAACTGTTTCAACTGTCTCCGGGGTAAGGATTGTCGCTATATAGGCCTCACAACCTTTTTCGATCATCTTCTCTACTTGCACGGCCGAGATCACGAGACTCCCAAAATTCGGCTTCACACCCTGATAGACCAACCTTCTCTTCTCCCTCTCGAACACGAAACGCCCCCGGTGGCAATCCAAATATACCATGTAATGCCCGAGCCAATCAATGCCCAAGATGATGTCATACAGCTCCACTGCACAAATGATCAAATCTGTCAGCATAGATTCCCCGGCTACCTGTACATCCAAGTTTCTAGCTCGACCCTGAACAACCAGAAACTTCCCTCTAGCAATCCTAACGACTCCAAAATGCTTGTCGGGTTCTCCCGGAATACCGCCTCGCTCGGCGAACTATGGAGTCACAAAACAATGCGACACTCTAGAATCAAACAGCACATGAGACTTAATACCTCCCACGATTAAGGTCCCTACAGAATTTTTTCATGCTAAGAATCTTAACACGACACTAAAAACAAAATAACACAAATCACAAACAACTAGAATTTAAAGCACATAAATCTAGAAGTTTACCTGTGATCGGCCTCGTACTCGGCCCATCCACCTCTCCGATAGAGTACATCCGTGGTGTCGTTGCGATCTACCTCTCCGTCGGTATCGCCGTTGCCGCTGCCACCACTGCCACCTCTCTCTGCTGAAACTTAAGACACTTGGGCTTGATATGTCCAGCCTCCTTGTAGTGAAAGCACACCCGAGTATCTGTACCACTCCTACGAGGATAGCTCGCCACCCTATGGTCCTTGCTTCCGCACCCAAAGCATCCCTGACCATCCTGGCTAGCCCTCTGAGTCTCGTCACACTTACGCTTCTGTCCCTGCACCGGCTTACCGCTTTTATTGGAACTGGACTGCTGCTGAGGCTTCTTTACCTGAAGAGTTGGGCTGGTCACCACCGCCTCATCCTTCAGACCCTCCTCCAACAACGCAGCCGTCTCGACCAACTCCACCACTATACCGAACAGTCTCACAAGACAACGGTTCTTCAACTCAGCCCGAAGACCTCTCAAAAATCTCTGCACTCATGCCTGCTCACCCTCCATAGCTCGACCAGCATACACAATAAGACGGTTAAACTCTGCCTCATACTCACGAACCGTCTGGCTCCCCTGAGACAACTCAAAAAACCGCCCCTCTAACCGGTCTAACGCCTTTGGAGGAAAGTACTTGGCGTTAAACTCTGCCACAAAGTCCGCCCAGCTCATCCCCGCTTGAGCCCTCCTAGCCGCAACACCCCTCCACCAGAGATGTGCATCAGCCTGCAGATAGTGGACTACAAGATCAACCTGGTATCCCTCTGGACACCTCATCTAACGGAAATTCTGCTCCATCTGCATCCTCCACTCATCCGCCTCCTTAGGTTTGGCACCACCCGAAAAAAACTCTGTGCCAATCCTCTGCATCTGCTCCATCATCTTAATGTAAGATGGGAGCGCCTCTGCAACTGCAATCCTCGGCTGCACCTCAGCCACTGGTGGTACTCCCGGAGCCTGTGCTGGTACCCTCTCCGGTAGCCTCTCTAACAGCCTCGTCAACAAGTCTGCAATGCGGTCATCTCGAGCCTGAGCAACACCCACTGGAACTCCATCCACACCGGCACCCCCACCGGCCAAACCCTCAGGCTCCTCCTGATCCGTCTGCAGGCTCCCGACCAGCTCAACCATAACACTCTGTGCCACACTCTCATCCGCTACCGGAGCCCCGCAACCCTGACCACGACCACGTCCTCGGCCATGTCTACGACCATGACCGCGACCTCTAGCTCCGACATCTATTTGCACTTTTACAAGCAGACACTAAGTACACCAAGACATCGGACCAAAAATACAAAATAACTTACCGTAGAATCTCATTGAAGGCTCGAAGAGGATGATTCTAAGACTCCATGCTCACTCAAATTGACTAACTACTCATAATCAATTTTTCCAGAACAAACAAACAACGGTTTAACAACACGCATTAAGCATCACAAAAATTCAATTAGTCCTAATTAAATTTCCTAAACCGTCCTAGGAGCGTAAACGTTCTGATACCAACTGAAACAACCCGACTCGTTTTTTTAATTAATTAATTAACTAATATCCGCATAAATATTAATTAATTTTCTCTAATTTAAAAATCATGCTAAAACCAACACAAATCAAATCAAAAATCCAAATTTCATCATACTAAAAATAATAAACTAACACCAACGAGACCCTAGATCATCATCCTCTCTTTTTTTATTTGCAGCTCACGAGACAGAAGAGGAGGAGGCTGGTGTCGTGATATAAAAAAAAATAGGGTTCTTTGGTTTAATTTGATTAAACCATGATTTTACTAAACCAAAAATTAATTAAATCCCTCTTAGGTTTAATTAATAACTCGACCAGTTTAGTAAACCATTTAGAATTAAACCGCCTTCACTTCAATTTCCGATATAAACACAACTATTTCATTCTTTTTGGAACACGGGTGTTATAATGACAATGGGGCCGTTTTATCTTAAGTAATAAGTTGACTACAAAAAAATGGTAAGACGAGTGTAGTTAAATTGGACAAAAAAAAATGGCTACCATATTTACTGTTTTGGGTTATGACATTTTTTTTTTTTTTTTTAACGGCGTTTTGGGTTATGACTTATGAGTGGATTTACTAATTAACTAATTTCTCCCAGAAGTTGGTGAGTCTTCAAGAAGAGGATCAGCTGAGCTCCCTAATAACAACTTCGATACAGGGGAGTCTTCAAAACGCAAGAATCTAATAGCAATGCAGCGTGAAGAAGAAGCTAGACATCAGAAACAAAGAATACATGAGCAAATGATGGGAGGGATTCTGAAACCTCCCAAGAAACGTTAAGCACTCAACATAATTCTGTCAGACTTTTTGGATGTTGGCTGCGGTGGCTTCAGTTAGCATCTCAAGGTTTGAATAACAGTTCGGGCATGATCCTTGGAACACTTTTTGGTTATGGAAGTCCCGAAGCATGATGTTACTGGTTTCACTTTTAAGCTTTAAACTAATGTTAACTTTTTGTTTTTGCAAACATGGATTTTACTATGTTTTTGATGATCCATGTTGTTAGCTCAAGTGGTTGTCTCAATTGTAAGTGGAAGCTTCCACTGTTGTACTCTTACAACTCTTGTTTGAAATGAAAGACAAACACTTATGAGAAAAAAAAAAAAAAAAAAACTCATTTCTCCCAGCCAATTTGCTTTTTTTTTTTTATTTAGGAAAAAAAATAACAATAAACCAGAGAGAAGTTCGTAGCAACACGTTTCAAGCATTTTTGCTTCTTGAAAAATATCTTTTTGGCTAATTCCGAAAAACTCGTCGTCTCTCTCTCGAGTCTCTCTGCTCCAAGTAAAACTTCAAGTCCATACTCATGGAAGATCGTCAAAACGATCAAAACGATGACGTTTTCTCCTTCTTCGCACCTCCTTACGAATCTACCTTCTCCGCCGCAACTCCGTCCACGCTTTTCAACCGTTCAGCTTACTCCTCTTCATCTTCCTCCGGCGACGATGAATCTCAACCTTCCGTCGATGACAGCAACAAACGAATCGATTACATGATCCAATTTCTAGACCGGAGACTAAGCGAAGACGGTAATCACGACGGGATCGGTGATGGAAACGGCTCCGATTCGCTACCGGAAATTGTTGGTAAGTGTGGTGAATCTGGGATCTTTAAAGTTCCGATTAGGTCAGCGGTTCATCCGAATCGACCACCGAGTCTTGATGTGAGACCTCATCCGTTGAGAGAAACTCAAATTGGGAGGTTTTTGAGGACGATGACTAGTACTGAGAGACAATTATGGACTGGAGGTGAGGATGGTGCGTTGAGAGTTTGGGAGTTTAGTGAATTGTATGGAAGTGGGAGAGGATTAGAGGTAGAGGATACGGCGCCGTATAAGGAGAGTTTAGGGAATGAGATTGGGTCTGCTGTTGTTTGTATGATTGGTGATGAAGGTAGTAGAGTTGTTTGGAGTGGGCATAGAGATGGGAGGATTAGGTGTTGGAGATTGAGAGGTGATCATGGTATTGAAGAAGCTTTGTCGTGGCAAGCTCATCGTGGTCCGGTTCTCTCCATTGCCATTTCGGCTTATGGTGAGTGTTGTTCTATTGTAAGTTTCTAATTTCCTTTTTTATGCTGTTTGGGAATAGAGTTCTTGTTAGCTCGTGTAGATTTGTAAGATAAAAGACGGAGGATTTTGAATGTCGACATCGAGTTTCTTGTTGTGGAAATTGGGTTTGAGGACCAAAATTAGTAGTCTTGATGATATTTGGTTTGCCTGAATCAGATTGTTATGCTGGCTAACACATATAAAGTATAAACAGCTTATGTAGTCTACAAAACTATCCGTCTTGTAATTGTGTTGTTGAGTTAGCGTTTCACTGTCTTCATTAGTGTGTGATCGAAGTTGGTTCAATTTGTGCAATGTCAAAATGTAAATATATGATGGCACCCTTGCGGAAAATTGAATTGTGTTTAACCTTCTCTCATAACACAACTTTTGATGTCCATTGTGTAGGAGATATATGGTCAGGGTCTGAGGGAGGCGCTCTTAAAGTTTGGCCCTGGGACGCTCTTGGGAAGTCTCTCTCTTTGAAGATGGAAGAAAGGCACATGGCTGCGTTATCGGTAGAGAGATCGTATATTGACCCTAGGAACATGGTTTCAGCCAATGGATTTGCTAATACATTAACGTCAGATGTGACATTCCTTGTATCTGATCACACAAGGGCAAGAGTCTGGAGTGCTAGTCCCCTAACGTTTGCTTTATGGTAAAATTGAGACTCATTATTTCTGCTTTTCTTATGCATCATCCTTTCTGATTCCGATTGATCATCCAGCATTACTGCAATACACTTAATGGGGATTATATACTTTTGTCTACAATATCTCTTGTCACTTGGCTCTGTAGTTCTTCAATTGCTAGCAGGAACCATTAAGGTCACTTGTATAGCTCACTACTTTTTATTTTATGTTTCTTAAATGCATGGCAGGGATGCTCGCACTAGGGATTTGATCAAAGTATTCAATATTGATGGGCAGCTCGAGAATCGAACTGAAAATTCTGTGTATCCTGATTTTGGGAGTGAGGAAGAAGGCAAGATGAAAATAACTGCTTCAAAGAAGGAGAAAGCTCAATCTTCTCTTGGTTTCTTTCAGCGGTCTCGTAATGCTCTTATGGGAGCAGCTGATGCTGTTCGTCGTGCTGCAACGAAAGGGGGGTTTTGTGATGATAGTAGGAAAACTGAGGCTATTGTCATATCAGTTGATGGAATTATTTGGACAGGAAGTTCAAATGGCGTACTTATGCGATGGGATGGAAATGGTAATTGCTTGCAAGAGTTCTCATACCAGTCCTCTGGTATTCTATGCATGTTCACTTTTTGTTCTCGACTATGGGTTGGTTATTCCAAAGGCACTGTTCAGGTATTGGACCTTGAGGGAAAGCTGCTTGGTGGATGGGTAGCTCATAGTGGACCTGTAATAAAAATGGCTATCGGGGCTGGTTATTTATTTACCCTTGCAAATCATGGTGGTATTCGTGGATGGAATGTTACTTCTCCTGGGCCCCTTGACAATGTACTGCGGGCCGAGTTGGCTGGGAAAGAATTTTTATATTCAAGGATAGAGAATCTGAAAATACTAGCTGGTACATGGAATGTTGGAGAGGGCAGAGCGTCAACCGACTCACTTGTATCTTGGCTTGGTTGTACTGCAACTGGAGTTGAGATCGTAGTTGTTGGACTACAAGAAGTTGAAATGGGAGCAGGAGTTCTTGCAATGTCCGCAGCAAAAGAAACAGTAAGCTTTCTTTTACCTACTATTAAGCGGCACAGATGTATAACTTTAGGCGTATGCCACTCTCCTGGTCACTACCGATGCTATTTAAGTTCTACACATTCACACACACACACACACATACACGTCCGTTTTAGGGGGCGAAGTGTTATAACTAATCTATGAGTGTATCTGGGAATTACGCTTCTTGTTCACTTTGTTTCCCTGAATGCAGGTGGGACTTGAGGGTAGTCCACTTGGTCAGTGGTGGCTGGATATGATTGGGAAAACTTTGGATGAGGGTTCGTCGTTTGTTCGTGTGGGCTCTAGGCAACTGGCAGGGTTGCTCATTTGTGTATGGTTAGTATTTTGTTTTGATGTAACTTTTTTCTGTTCATTTATTGCAAGCGTCAGTTACTTTTCATATTGTGACAATTCATCTTTATTGTTGAAGTATACTCCACGTTATTTGTGCTCATTAGGATCGCTTAACTTTCAGATGCCAAATGTTCTCTTTTTTTTTCTTTTTGATAAAAAAATGTTCTCTTTCAGTCCTGCTTTGAATAATCTCCACATAGGAACAACTTGTTAGTATGAATTTTATTTTTATTTTTTTATATTCAGATTTCTTTGATTGTGACTTCATATTTTCAAAAAATTTGAACCTAAAGCTATGGAAGGAGAGTAATGATTTTGGTGTTACTTATCATGTATGCTTTCCCCTGGGGAATTTGTTTTCCCAATTTCTTTTGTTAGTAGTGGATGAACTTGACACATTAAAGTCTTATAGAGTAAATGTGTTATTTGTTTCAGGGTTAGACATGACCTTAAACCTTACGTGGGAGATGTTGACGCTGCTGCGGTTCCTTGTGGTTTTGGACGAGCAATTGGTAATAAGGTATAGGCCATGTTAGGAAAAGTTGCTCACAAATATTATCAACAATAATAAAAAAAAAAGATGTTAAAAAAACTGACAAATATTATCTCAAATATTAGCTGATGTTTACTTTATTGGTTCTTTTCCCTTTTCCCTTTTTGTCTTCTTATCTCTATTCTGATGGAACGGTTGTTTGTCTCATTAGGGTGCTGTAGGTGTGCGACTCAGAATGTATGATCGAGTACTGTGCTTTGTAAATTGTCATTTTGCTGCACATCTAGATGCTGTTAACAGGCGAAATGCTGACTTTGACCATGTTTATCGAACAATGACCTTCTCACGGCAGTCTAGTTCACTCAATGCGGGAGTTGGTATGCTGCGTAATTTATTTCTATCGTGCTGTGTTACCTGCTCAGCTTATTACTTTTTGCGTATTCGTTGGTCACTCTTGTTATTGGTCTCCTCCATTGCAGCTGGAGCGTCATTTGGTGTTTCAGTGCCTCGTGGTGGCAATGTATGTATATCTTTTGATTATAGTTGCTATCATTTTATTTTAGAGAATGCAGTGTAATTTTAAAAAAGGTCTAAGAGCTATCAATTTACAGGCTACGGGTGTCAACATAGTTGAAGCAAGGCCTGAATTATCGGAGGCAGACATGGTCATATTTCTTGGAGATTTTAATTACCGTTTGGATGATATAACTTATGATGAAACAAGGGATTTCATTTCTCAAAGATGTTTTGATTGGCTAAGAGAAAAAGATCAGCTACACGCTGAAATGGAAGCTGGGAATGTTTTTCAAGGGATGCGTGAAGCAATTATCAGGTTCCCTCCAACATACAAGTTTGAAAGGCACCAAGCTGGTCTAGCAGGTTAGTGACTTGGTTCCACTTTGTAGCTTCTGGTAGTTTTTAAATTGATACCATTTCCCTGGAGAAAAATAGTTTAAGCTGCTGTTCCGAACCTCTCCAAAAAATAGAGAGTAAAATTGACAGCATTATGAATTGTGAATGTCCAACTGTCCAAGTTTTTTCTGCTAGGAAGGTAGCTCAAAACCTTAAGGTCATATAATTTCAAAAGTTAAGAATGTGGATATATCGAAGTACTTACAGAGAAATACTACAAATAATATAAAGTTAGCCTTGCATCTACCTAAGAGCGAGCAGCCGAGAATATGTTCACACTATTTCTTTCATCTGATGGGAGCCATGTTTCTGCTGGCTTCTGTGTGTGGGGGTTCTTGCCAAGTTTCTGATAATATCCCTATATTCAGGGCTTTTGGGATTTTAAGGGCATTGACTTACTGAAACCGTATTTGACAGTTGAAGCTGTGTTTCTGCAGGATATGATTCCGGAGAAAAGAAGCGGATTCCTGCCTGGTGTGACAGGATTCTATATCGCGATAACAAGAAACATTTGGGAGCTGAGTGCAATTTGGATTGTCCAGTGGTGTCTTCTATATCACAGTAAGTTTCCTGTCACTATAGAAAGCATACTGGAGACAGGCTTACGTTACTAGTCCATACGTTTTATTAGATCAAGACAGTAATAGATTTTGAAGATTGTGTCATTCCTCAACTTATTCATGGGGATTGGCTTCTTAAACTAATTTCCTATAACAACAAAACATCAGCCTCCTGTTTACTTTTCAACTCCTTCGGTTCTGGTACTTCGATTGCAATACTCTACGGGGCTTAGTCTTGATGACTCCTAATAGAAACATTTGTAACTTACACTTTTTCTTTGTGGAATTAAATTGGTTTAGAGAATAGGAAACTGTGTCCGCATTTCTGGGTTTTAAAAGTGTGTTACAGGCTAGATATGACTCATATCCTACATGAGTCTCTAGAACCAAGAAACATGGCATTTTTTAGATGTTCTTTCTTATCAGTTTCAATGCTTCTTTGTGTGGACATTTAGGTTACTCTATAATTTCAGAGACTTGGGTATAGAGTCCGTGTAATGCAGATTTGAGTAAATCATACTTTTCTGTGACCCTTATAACATATATGATTATTACTCTTGAACTGACACAGGATTAAGACTTAAAATTCTCGTTTTTATTTTGTAAGGTATGATGCCTGCATGGATGTGACAGACAGTGACCACAAGCCCGTCCGCTGTGTATTGAGTGTCAAGATTGCCCGGGTCGATGAGTCTGTCAGGAGACAAGAATTTGGGAACATCATAAACTCGAATAAGAAAATCAAAGTTTTGCTTGGAGAGTTAAGCAAGGTTCCAGAAACAATTGTCAGCACCAATAATATTATTCTCCAAAATCAGGATTCAACTATTCTGCGTATCACAAATAAGAGTGAAAAGAACATCGCATTCTTCAAAATAATTTGTGAAGGTCAATCTAACATCGAGGAGGACGGTCAGGCACATGATCACCGAGCAAGTGGCTCTTTTGGGTTTCCTCAGTGGCTGGAGGTTAGTTGTTCTTTCATGCTTGCAGTTTGGCTTTTCATTAAAGTCTTACTGTTCTGTTTCCTAAAATACAACACTTAACTAGCATGTCCTAGACACTTAAAATCATGTCGCGTGTCTTGAGAATTTCTTTGGAATCAATTTTACTAAACGCTCTTATATCTATCTGTAAACAGGTGTCTCCAGGAACTGGCACAATCAAACCAAACCAAATAGCCGAGGTATCAGTCCATCTCGAAGACTTCCCAACAGTAGAAGAGTTTGTAGATGGTGTTGCACAGAATTCTTGGTGTGAAGACACAAGAGACGAGGAAGTCATATTGGTCCTCGTGGTCCACGGGAGATTCTCGACTGAGACAAGAAAACATAGAATCCGTGTGCGTCACTGCCCTCGTGGTGGACCTGCAAAGAACCATTTCAATGATAGACCCAAAACCTCGGGACAAATAAACGTTCTTCATCGCTCCGATTATCATCAGCTAAGCAATACTCTTGATGTGGTTGAGCAGCTAAAGAACTTGCACAGTCCATAGATCCATTTTTAAGTGTACAGTGAGACGAACAGAAGGAGAAAGCAACCTCGTTGACGTGTTAAGTAATTGTAACTCGTTTTTGTGTGTTTAATGGGAAAATTTGTGTGGAAAAAAAAAGAAAATTAAAAAAGAAGATTAGCTTCTTACGTTTTTTGTTAAAGAGGCTAATTACGTTGCTTATGCAGGGAATATGTTCTACAAGTGTTATTTTGTTTTATTTCTCCGAATGAGTAATGTGTAACATTATTGTAATTAATGATAATTCTGATACTTTATGTACTTGTAAACGAAGCTCTTTTGAATTGGTATTTAACTTTAGTGCTTTATGTTTTCTTATTCTTGTGGCGGTGTAAAACTATAGAAGCAATAATGAGTTACCACAGTTATCACTTAAATTCATTTAATTATTATAATCTTAATGTGTGCACACATAACTTGATTAGTTTAGCATATATCAAGTTGAGATAGAATTCATTGAAAAGCAATGTGATGCCTTAACTTTCAACTAAGCATGTACGATAGATCTCTTAAAGTAAGGCTTAAATAAAGAACATAAAACGAAAAAAAGCCCATACAATACATATACTACAAGTACAATGATAAGTTTAAAACAAATGATCGTTTAACTTCTTAACATTTGCAATTCTTATGAAATTAATTCAAATATTTACTCCATCAATCACCATGCATATGGTTTAAAGCTATAATAATCTTGAGATTAAGTCGAAGCAGGATATAAAAGCCTCATATTTACAGAGTAGCATCACTAAAGTATATGTGCTTGCGACCCATAAATATGTACTTATATCTTTTATCGGCCCTTAGTTAACATAAAACTCTCATTAGTCTAGTGGTAAGGGACTACAAAAGTCTTCTTGAGGTTTAGAAAGTCGACCCTTTTCACCATCAGTTAAACTAGCTAAACATTTTCGACAAAGAAGACTATTTTATATGGTCCTACTCCTACCAATCTTACGTTGGAACATGACTCGTTGGAAAATGACTCAGCATTATAAAATAAAACGATTTTGTCCTATATGATGCAGCGCATCCTTATCAAGTTAGAGTCGTCGAACACTCGAGTCGGTGTTGTGTTACGTGGTCGACAAGTCAGCGTCTTTTCTTTTATTCTTTTATTTGGGATATGTTTCAAATCTTTAGGGATTAGAACGTATCTTTGTTTTGCTTGGCTTTATATAGAGTCTCAAATTCTTGTATCAATATCATTGATTTGAAGTTAATAAAGAAAAAAAACAAATAGAGGTAAGCTTAGATACCCAAAGAACTTGTGTCAAGCCCTGAGAGGAGGACTCTCGCATCGATCTCACCGCGTTACTCTCCACTTCCACCGATCCGTTCGATCCACCTCTCGCACCATCTCCATCTCTCGATCTGTTTCCTTGAACCCTTGCTATGTTCTTACACCTTGAAATAGAGCCACCCTCACTCGTCACAACTTTGCTTCCGCTTCTACACCACTATATAGGTTAAATTTTGGTTTGGAGCTGGAGATAGTCTTGGTTGAAAACCAATTTTTGAATTGTAAAGCGAACTCAAAGCTAGCTATTTTTATTTAAAATAATATATAATCAAGTTTGCTAACGATCAAGATTATAATAAAAGTATGAAAAAGATTAAGGTTGAAGAATCACTTGATGTTTATGAGACCTTGTGTTGGAGAAGACAAATGGAAACAGACAAAGGTATCGACAAAGAATAACTTAAGCTGTTTTGGGAAGACATGATCCAGAAAAGACCTTGACTGATTGTCTCCAGATCTTCTTCTACATATAATTACTAATTAGTTACTTAATTAATTTTATACGTTTTCATATATAATTCCAGATGTGATGATTAATTCGTTGAATGCGGGAGTTTTCTTCGAAACACACAACTGAATTATCGTAAGAAGTTTATATCGAACCCGACATTTCACTATTGAAAGGGAAAAATGACTGCTATCGTAAGAAGTTTATATCGAGAGAGACGTGGTCACAAATCCGCACCTGTGATGCAAGGGTATAAAGAGATCTTGTTTTCGAATGCTACCCAAAGTATGCATTCGTCACTTGGTTGGTTGTGAAAAACAGAGTTGCAACATGGGAAAGAATGGTTAAATGGAAGCAGAATGTGGATTCAAGGTGCGTATTTTACAAAGACCTTATGGAGACGAGCAAGCACTTATTTTTTCTATGCCTTTACTCGAGGAAGGTATGGGAGGAGTTGGTAAGTGGGATTCGCTTAAACAACTTCTCGACAAGATGGCTGGAGATTATGAAGGTGCTTGCGAGTAAAGATCTTGACAAAACGAAAAGATTTATACTCATGTATGTATTCCAGAACACGATCCACTCCATTTGGAGAGATAGAAAGGACCCGAGACACTGAGAACAATCTTCCACGACGGAATAGATTGTTAAGTTGATAGAAAAGAACATTCAAAACCGTTTGAGCACAATAAGGAGATGAGGTGAAGAGAAATATGCATTTGAAATTCAAATGTGGTTTGCATCAAGACAACGTCATGTATAGAATTTCCTTGTATTTTCTTAAGAATGTTTGCATTTTGATGTAAAAACGTTTATTTTTTCTATGAATATAATTTTACTTAGATTAAAAAAAAAAACACATAACTGAGTTACCTAAAGCTAAATAATTACCTTCTTCTTTTTTTGGAAGATATGTAAAATTTGTTCAACAAATATTTTTCAAAATAAGATTTTTATGTAATCAACTTTTGTTTCCAAGGAAATTTTGATGTAATTTAACACCTCTTACAGAAAGCCTAATTTCTCCGAGTACCAAACCAGTGACATGTAAACTTAAGATTTATCCAACTTGGACTTTTCGTAATATTATTTTATATTCCTTTCGTTTTCTTTTGTAAGATGAATTCGATAAAAGTACATAAATTAAAAAAAATTGGTTTAATGCATAATAAAAATTAATTCAACCAATTGTATAACAAGTACTGCAGAATTGAATGATCATAATCTATTAAATAAATATAAACTTTGTCTAAAAATGTTGAGAAAATAAATAATAAAAACTTTTGAAAAGAAACAGAGAAAATATTATAGCTGTAAACTAGAAGGTAAAGAAAAAAGTTTAATTAAAAGGTTGGTTCGAATGCGAAAAGAGACAAAAGCATTGCAATGATGGGTTCAGTTACATGCATATTCAATAGGTTGCAATAAAGTTACATGTAATTTCATTTAGAAAATCAACGTTTATCATTTCTTTCTTTAAGTAAAACATGATCCACCAGTTACTTGAAGATAATTTCGCCGTTTTGAACTTTGGGTTTCTCTTTTCGTGGAGAGGATAGTGTTTAGATTAAGGATTTAGCATTAGCTTCTTTTGTTGTTTTCATATTGAAGAACAACGCCAGTTACCTACTTTAAAGAAGCTGAAGTGAAAAAAGGTAAAACATCTAAAGAAAAAGATTGGTTGGTTCGAATGACCAGAGATTGTTGTGCGTTGGTTTACTGTTTGCTTTGTGATAACATTAATTTGTGATATTGGTTTATTGAAGCCGAAACAATGCCGCTAGATCTTTTGGTTTATGTATTTTTGTTAAGCTACATGTTAACGAGCTTTCTTTTGCCTCTCTCTTCGTTTCATTTGCTTTTCAATGTATTTCTAAAGAAGAAAAGATGAAATTTTTGGTGGTAGAGGGTCGTGGAATTAGTGGTTTCCATGAAATGATATTCAATAAGCTTGATTTTTTAAATTTTAGTTGAGAACCTATAGATAACAATTACATGTAAGTACAAAAGGAAGAAAAATATAACAAGTGACAAGTAACCAATGAAGCAATTTTCTAAAATTTTAGTCAACTAATTTAAATATTTTTTGTTGGTGCAGGAATTAGCACATTCGACAATACCGGTTTAAATCAAGAGCATTCCGAATTAAACTGCACAATTCGGTTAAATTAAAAATCTTGGTCAGCCTGTTAACGGACTAATGGGCAAAAGTCCACGGAGGTCAGCCGACCTCCAACTGAAAAGGAGGTAGGTCGCCGACTTTGCTAATAAGGAAATAGAGAGAAATTCCTATTCCGATAAAGACAAAGATTGAAGACAAAAGTAAAACCGAAGATTCAAGTCCTAGATTTAACAAAACTTAGCTTATCTTAAACCTCCTCATTAGAGTATAAATAAAGGGGTCTGTCCTCTATATCAAGGATCCGCAATTTAATAAAAAAAAACCCTAGCTTTCTCTTGTCTTGGGCAAAAACTTACCTTGTTCTCCAATAAATTAAAACCCCTTTTGTAACCGAGTGCTTGATTGAAAATTCAATAAATTGAGTTTTCAGAATTTGTTTTCCCCCCTTGAAAACAAATTCATCGTGTGGATTCTAGATTTAACATGTTTTGTGTCGAATCTGGATTATTGATCCAAATCAAATTGGAGTAACAGTTTATTCAAATAACCAAATGAGTTTTCTCTAATTGGTTAAAAATACTATTTTATATATTCAGGATAATGTATCTGACAAAAAAATATATATATATATTCAGGATAATGTACTTTGGTAAAGAAAATTTCGTTGTCATTGTGTTTCTCTGTTTGCTTTGAGCAGAGCCGTAGCAACGATTATGAGGGCCGCCCGCGAAAAAAAAAAAAAGGACCGCTCTAGAAAAGTGTATACTTATAAAAAAATTTAACCATAAAAAAAAAATAAAAAACAAAAAAAAAAACTTCTCTCACGCTTCAGGTGATTCGAACTCATGACCTAAGATATGTGGTGTATGACATAATACCACTAGGCTACCAAAACACATTGGTATTTGAGGGCCGAAAATATTAATAACTTCTCGGAGGGCCGCAGCTCCCGCTTCTCTTTGTTTGATTGTAAAATCTAAACCCTAATCGCTCTTTTATAAACCCAAACTGACATATATTTGGTTTAATTGTAAAAGCTAAACCCTAATCCACATTTGTATACCCAAACCAACATATAATTTGTTTAATTGTAAATTTAAACCCTAATCACTTTCTTATAAACCCAAACCGACATATAATTTTGTGTAATTGTAAAATCTAAACCTTAATTCACATATATAAATTCAAACCGACATATAATTAACCTTGTTTAATTAAAACCGTACAGATTTTGTTTCCTTAATATTTTTGTTTTGTGATTTTAATTTTGATTTTGTTTTTAAATATAATAATATCTTTCCAAGAGATTAAAGATACCAATAATAACATAATAAGTTCAAATCCGTGACAACCAAAACACAGGAGTTTCATGTTCTTAACAAATCGATTGTTTCTCATATTTGTTATCTTACTAAGAGACTACAGATACCAATAATAACAAACCATAATAACAAAGCGACATCATCTGCTTATTGGGCATTGACTGCTTCTTGGGCATCAGCAAGTTCGGGAAGATCAAGGAGGTATGATACCCGAGCTTGATAGTCAGCAATTTTTGCAGAAAGACCATGTAGATTGCCGGACCGTACATGTCGCCCCCATCTTCCCGTATTAAACTCCAATTGAGACATTAAGTTGTTAATCACAGAACTAGCATCCAAGTGCCTCTAAATTCGCTTTTCAACTTCATTCAAATCACCCAAACCAGGGACACCATTACTTTCGAGATACTTCACAAACACTCTTACCAAGCTACAAAAAAAAAGAGGAGATATATTGTAAACCCTATTATAAAAAATAAAGCACCAAATCTTGTAGAAACCTATATTAATCTATGAAACTCATTTAATACATCTCAATCATCTATGAAAATTAGGTTATACATCTCAATCATCTATGAAACTTAGGTTGCAGGCTAAAAACAAAAAAAAAAAAAAAAAAAAACTTACTTGGTAGGTCTTAGAAAAACAAATTCTTCGTTATCTCCTACAAGCTCATCAATGAAGCAGAAAAAACCCATTACAGCGCCAGTTCTATCTTTAGGTTCTTCTGCCAAATCAATGACAACCAAACTCTAGAAATTAATTCCCAGACAAAACCCATCAACCACAAAACACACTCAAGATCTCAAACCTATCAATTCAATCAAGGGGAAGAAGAAAGATACCTTTTTGGAGCTACCAATCAAACAAGGGACAATTCGGTGAGTATCTTCCATAAATCTCTTCTTTCCGTTTCTAGAGACAACTTCAAAACCATTGCCACCGAAGCTTACTACGGCGTCGTTTTGGTGAGAAAAGTCTCTGAATCTGAAGTAAGTAATCATTTCTGAAGTAAGATTCAGAGACTTTTCCCACCAAAACGACGCCGTAGTAAGCTTCGGTGGCAATGGTTTTGAAGTTGTCTCCAGAAACGGAAAGAAGAAATTTATGGAAGATACTCACAGAATTGTCCCTTGTTTGATTGGTAGCTCCAAAAAGGTATCTTTCTTCTTCCCTTTGATTGAATTGATAGGTTTGAGGGACAATTTGTCAGAATTTTTGGCGGAAAAAATTTGGTAGAGAATTTTTTGGCGGAAAAAATTGTCGGAATTTTTTTGGCGGGAAAATTTGTCAGAATTTTTTTTGGCGGGAAAAAATCAATTTTTCATTTGTTGACTTAATTATTTTTTAAATATGGATAAAATATTCATTAAAAATTAGAAAATGCCATAAATGAAAATGGCTTAGAAGAGGAGGTATTTTTAAAAAAAGGTATCAATGAGAGAACATTTCTAACAATTTCTCATCCTTTTATTCATCCCTTTTTTTCAACCAATCAGAATCTGCCACCTAATAAAAAAAAATTAAAGTCATTTAATTTTTTGTTTTTTCCTTATATTCATTTAATTGTTTGTAAAATTTAATCTGTCATCAGCACAAAGTTATATATCGGTTTGGGTTTATAAAGGAGGATTTGGGTTTAGATTTTATAATAAAAAAAGTTAAATATTAGTTTGAGTTTATAAACGTATTTAGATTGTACAATTAAACGAGCTTAAATATCGGTTTAGGTTTACATTGAACAATTAGGGTTTAGATTTTACAATTAAACGAGTTTAACTGTTGGTTTGAGTTTATAAAGGAGGATTATTATTTAGATTTTGTAATCAAACGAGATTATATGTCGGTTTGGGTTTATAAAAGAGTAATTAAGGTTTAGAATTAGTTTAATTTTTTTTATTAGGTGTCAGATTCTAATTGGTTAGAATAAAAGAGGGTGAAAATGATTCATCCCTAGGATGAAATCACGAATTGTTCTTTATCTATACTATTAATTGGGAAGCACTCAAACATAAATAACCTTATAAAGTGTAAAGTATTACAAAAATGCCATTAGTTTTAGTTTTTAAATAAATTCATTAAAGATACAATAGTAATCACAAAATAATATATTTAAATAAAAAATAATAAAATTCTTTAAAGTAATTATTAGTTTCCAAAAATTAAACTCACTTTCTCTCTCTTATTAATTATGGACGAAAATTATATAAAAAAATTCTAAAAAGTTGTTAACCAATGAGAATTGAAAAACTAAGATTTGATATCCAACTAAAATTTTATCTAAACCAATCCTAATAAACTATTCTATATCAAAAATAAAAAGAAAAATAATACCATTTTAATTCAAAATTAAAAACACTATAGTTTTAAAAAATTTATCAATGGAGGATTTTAAGATTGAATTTGAAATTTTGTAAAAAAATTAAATACAAATATTTAAGACTCAGTTTTGTTATAATATTTTCACAAATTTTGAAATATAAAACAAAATTTTATTTCACAATTTCTAAAAAACGATATTGGGTATTCATTTAGAGCAAGTTTCAGAAAAATCTAAACAATAGATTGTACATATTAATTTCGAAATATTTTGTGTTTTCTTTTTTTTTTCTTCTCAACCGGATCGTCCTTAAACCAATCCATAATATATTGCACACAGTTTTCGAAATAAAATGAAAATAGAAATTACAAGATGGAAAAGGAACATATATTAAAAATCAAACTAAATACCCAACTGGTATGAGTTCGGGTTATGAGCACTATATAAATAAATTTGTTTACACACATAACCATGTACATACGTTTTCAGTTACACATACTCTATTTATGACAGATATGGAACCGTAATATTTTTATTTTACGTGTACGTGACAGGTTATGGGACAAAGAATTTATGAGAGATACCGAACGGGATATGTTTCCTGTTCCAAAATAGTTACGCCTTGCTAATATAAATGAAATAACCCTAACTAAAACCGAATTCATATCCTATTTAACATATGTAATCAAACTGTTACAATTGTTTTGATTAGTTAAGAAAATAAAAATGTAACACCATTTAACTTTTGCAACTAAATTAGTCCGGATCTTAAAATATAATTATGCATTAACGCAACTGAATTTTTTGCTCATTACTCTAACTTTATAATATTTGTATTATTACGAAGTTCACTAATACAACAAAATATTTTATATTTTAAAAATCTATATAACAATTTCTATAAAAATATTTCTACACGTACGTGGATCCAGATCTAATACACTAAAATATATATCATAAAATAACAAAATAATCTATATTGAATTAAATTTTGTTAAAAAAATTTTAAAATATAAAACCCCGCACGTATGTGCGGGTCATGATCTAGTTTGTTTTCTTAAAATCTGATCCAACTTTTGTTTTTTTTTATAACGTGAGAGATTGATCTTAAAAATAGAAAATGGATGTGTTTCGACCCCAAAAAAAGAAAAAAAAAAATGGATGCGTTCCACAAGCAGGCGGCTATAAGTAGTTTCGAATCCCATTCAAGAAGGAAAAAATTCACGTGTGATCTCTTATATCCTATGAACGTGTTATCTCTTCTAACCTCCATATAATCTGTTTACTCTATTGGTGGTATTCTGATTCGGGTTCTAAGAATACAATTAGTGTTCTTTGTTTAATTAGTTTCTTCTTGGAATCTTTGGAATTCTCTTATTAAAGTTAGAGTTATCCGTAGAACTCTTTGTTCCCACAAAGTTCCTTGGTTCCTTGGCTGCTACGTCACCTTCTCTACCGGTTGACATAAGGGAAACAGTGGTTCGTCTCTCCTCTATTCTCTATATAATCTTTTTATTTTATTGGTATTATGGTTCAAGGTATTAAGACTCCGATTAGTGTTCATTGTTTAGTTTGGGTACTGATATATCATGGATTTTACCATTTTTAACCATGATATATGTATTTTTTTTAGAGTCTTTTTGTTGTTTCTAGAGTCTTTTTGAGTCTTTTCAGGTTTTTACATGTTCGCAACTAATTTGGAGATTATGGATCATTCTTGAGCAAAACCGAGAAGTTATGCTACACGAGCAATCCGGAGACGAAAATACGTGCAAGTGTCGATCGACACCACCCCTGGTGTCGGTCGACACCAATATCTAACGGAAATGCAATTTCGAGTCTTTTTGAAGTTTTGAAGATTTGCAGAATCGCTCCAGAACTTTTCTCTATTTTCAAAGAAGTCTCTGCACGTTTTTATGAACATATATATAGATTTTTAGGGTTTTGTTTTAGAAAACATCTCTCAATCTCTTATTCTATTGTATTTTTGGAGCTTGAACCTTTTGGGAGATAATTGGAGAGAGCTCCTCCAGAGAAGATCTTTCTTAACTCTATTCTTTTCTTTGTTTTCTTAATGCAATTTTATTCAATCATGTTGTTTGCTTCAATCTCCATGTGTGAGTAGTTTGCTTGTTAGGTTTAGGGGTTCTCATTGGGGATTTAGATGAAATAGTAAATTGATTATTTGTAAACTTTAGAGTTCTTCACCTTAGGTTGTTCTTAATGCTAGTTCTAGAGTAGCTAACTAGAACTTGATCATAGGATAATCGGTAGATTCGAGAGGTCATCTATTACTGGAACTATCTTAGGTGGGCAGAGATTCTAGATTCATACGAGAGGTGGTCTAGGAATATTTGTGAACATATCAAACCTGTTTTTAATGCTAGTCTAGATCTAGGAATTCGCATTCGAGAGGGTGGAATTACTTGATATTAGATTAGTTAGTCAACGCATCCGAGAGGTGGTTGGCTATACATTAGTGATTTGAGTTCTAGAACGGTTCGATGATAATCCTAATTAATTTTCTAGATTTACTATTAGTTTATTTCTTGAGAAATCCCTAAGCCTAACGTTTTCCTCGTCTGCTTTAAAACCCGATTTACTTGCTTTGCTTTTATTTAATTTACAATATTTTCTGTTTAGCTTAATTCAAAACCTGTTAGTCTATTGTATGAACACGAGAACTTTGTGGAATTCGACCCTAAAGTGCTACACACGATCTCTTATTTAAGAGAGTAGTCTTAGATCTTAATTTGACTTACATCAAGTACAATATTTTGAATTGCAGTGACCGAAAGATCTCAAAATGCTTTGTGGTTCTTGATGGTTAATTTATGCAATAGAGCATTCGCACATGTACTCAGTCTTAAACCGTATTCATCTAACTATATTGCCAGTTTAATACCAAAGCAGTAAAGCGTTTTCTTTAGTATGAGCTTCTTATTTCAATATATTATAGCCGTTACTACCCTTTGGCCAAAAGGGCAAATGCCCAAAGCCACAGAAAAAATATATATTTTATAGGCAACATTTTTGTAAGAAAGTAAGTATATCTATCTAATTAGTTTGATACAAAATATTTATTTGATGACATTTTCTTAACGGAAATTATATTTTTAACTATGCCATTAATTATCTAGAGGAGATTTTCTTATCTTGAAAATACATTCTTTAGTAATATATAATAATAATTAAAAATATATATTAAAAACAAATAATATTATTAGAAAAACAAATATTTTTGGAAAAAAAACATATGAAAACAGAGAAAATAACTTATTTTGATTTTCTTTTATATTATCAGTTTTTGTTACTAATATTTTTTTGATTCAATATTATGATTATATTTTTGAGATATTACCATAGCCATTTTTTTCTAAACGTCTCCTAGGCCACCACACGTCTAAGCACGTCACTGGACGTTGATATATATATATATTATTAAAAATGGGAGACACAACGGAGTTTGCGACATATTAGTTACTCAACTTAATAAAAAAGAGAGAATGATTTTTCAACGTTACGTATGGAGGCTCCAACATTACTTGGAAACCAAGCAACTCCTTTTCAAATACCGTAGAGAAATCAATGGCGCCGCGCGCCGTTTGCTTCATACTTTGATTCTTAAACCACAAAGAAACCCTCATCTCTTTATCCAAGACCTAACAAACTTATATATACACACGTGCAAACTTCAATCTTTCATCGAAAAATACAATACTCTTAAACTTTAAATCCTTCCAATAAAAAAAAAAACACAAAATGGCATTGTTTCTAAGCTTTGTTCGGGTCTTTAGCATCGTTATAACAATCATTATGTCCCACTTTGGTCAGTTTGACGCAAGAACAAGTCTTAACGTTCTGAGTTTTGGCGCAAAACCAAATGGCATGGTAGACTCAGTAAAAGCCTTTTCGGATGCATGGGATGCCGCATGTGGAGTGGCAGATTCAGTCGTAATTTACGTACCCAAAGGAAGGTATTTGGTTAGTGGGGAGGTTCGGTTCGAAGGAGAGAGTTGCAGAAGCCGTGAGATAACCCTAAAGATTGATGGGACTTTAATTGGTCCTCAAGACTACAAGTTGCTTGGGAAAAAAGAAAATTGGTTTAGTTTTAGTGGTGTTCACAATGTTACGGTTCTTGGAGGTTCTTTTGATGCTAAGGGATCAACCTTGTGGAATTGCAAAGCCAATAATGGTTACAGCTGCCCTGAAGGTGCAACGGTATGTGTTAAGTCTTGAATTTCCAATTTATGCATTTGCGTTTTTCTTGTCAACAACATACATTATGCGGATTTAAGTTTATGCATGGACACCATTAGCACAACTACTAGGTTACATGTCCTAATAATTTATGCATATGCGTTTGGTTGCAATTAAAAACAAAAATTGTAACTTAAGAAAATATATTTTTTTCTAAGGTTTTGTTAATAAATATTTTAATCTGGATCACATTTGTTTCGTAAATATATGTTATGTATTACTTGGAAAACACCCTATCATAAATTTATAATTAAAACGTAAATAAACAATCATGATTTAACAAAGATTATTAAATGTTTTTAAAAAATACTTCAATTAAAATTATAATTTTTATTAAATTGCATGCAAAACCTCAAAACGTCTTACATTTTGGAACGGAGGAAGTATTATAATTTACTTTGCAAAGAAAACTCTATTATAAATGTATGAAACACACTAGAACACAATAGCAAATAAACAATCAAACTTTAACATTGGTTATTATATAAAATGTAGACATTGAGATTCATGGACTCATACAACGTGAAGATCATAGGAGTATTATCATTGAATAGCCAATTATTCCACATAGCAATAAACCGTTGCAGAAACATAAAGATTGAAGATGTCCGAATCATAGCACCAGATGAGAGTCCTAACACAGATGGCATTCACATTCAACTATCTACCGATATAGAAGTCCGAAATGCTTCCATCAAAACCGGAGACGATTGTATCTCGATCGGACCAGGTACAAAGAACCTTATGGTAGATGGGATCACTTGCGGTCCTGGACATGGGATTAGCATTGGGAGCTTAGCAAAGTCCACAGAGGAGCAAGGCGTGGAAAATGTGACTGTGAAGAGGGCTGTGTTTGTACGGACGGACAATGGATTTAGGATAAAGTCGTGGCCACGACATAGCAACGGGTTCGTGGAGAGGGTTCGGTTCTTAGGGGCTCTTATGGTTAATGTCTCATATCCTATCCTCATTGATCAGAACTATTGCCCTGGCGATTCTTCTTGCCCTTCTCAGGTCCGTTTCATATACCTTTATGTTGTTTCATTTTTTATGTTACTCTTACTTAAATAATTACTTTAAAATCTAACCAAATATTTGACTCAACTAAATATTTGTAAGAAATAATGAGTATGATTGGTATATCCTTTACCTCAACAATATACCACATATATATGATTGCTACCGATCACAAAAGCGAAAAAATTAGCGGTTACAAAAATTTAATTATATATGAAATTATAAATGTTCAGGAGTCGGGAATCAAAATAAACGATGTAATATACAGTGGAATAAAGGGAACGTCGGCCACAAAGGTTGCTATAAAGATGGATTGCAGTGAGCAAGTCCCATGCACTGGGATTCGAATGCAGGCAATTAATCTAAATTATTATGGTGAAGCAGCAGAGACTTCTTGCACAAATGTTTCTGGTAAGCAACTTGGTTTGGTTACACCTAGTGGATGTTTCTGAAATCTATACGTTTGTTCAGACCAAGATTTGTAGAATAAAACATGACATTGGTAAGTTGTACATAATATATATGTATATTAATTTATCAAAATTCATTATTATTATAGACTCTGTAACCATTGTAAATGATTATTTGTATAAAACATATGGTTGTATATATCTGCTAAGCTGTAATGAAATAAAAAAGTAACCCAATCGTTTTTACGCAAAGGAACCATTGAACATATTACAAACTTAGACATTCTTAAATTAAAGAAGAAAAAGAACAATAAAAATGTTTAGTAGTAGTACATCATAAGCAAAAGTTTGACAAAAAGAATCAACAATACAACATAGTAGTAGTGGTTAAGGAAAAGTTTGACAAAAGAAGAAAAGGACGAGTTGAAGTAATCAAATGTACTTGTCAATGAGTTCCATTACCTGCGCTTGTGTAACTCCGGCGACAGTAGCCTTTAGGTCTCTATCTTTAAAGACAAGAGCGGTTGGGATAACAAATATGCCGTAACGTTTTGCAAGAACTTTCTCTTCGTACTTGTAACCTGTGTAGAACTTGAACTTATCCTTGTATTCCAAGTCCATGAACTGCAGTGCCTTTTTCACATTTAAACATTGGTAGCTGCACGCATCGTTTGTGAATACAACCATTACTAGGATTTTGGATTGGATCACAAGTGAATCCATTCCGGTTTGGAGATATGAGTACTACATACGGAAACCACTAAAACAATATAAATAAATGTAACGTCTAGTTTCCTAAGAACAAAAGCTTTTAAAGAAATCACTCTTCTTTATTAATGTTTAGAAATCTCTCTCAAAAACTAAACACAAAGCTCTCAATGTTCTCTAAAACTCTTAGGGTTACATCTCAACCCTAGAGATGTATTTATAGGAAAATACAACTCATTAACCCTAGTTACATATCTTGTTAACTCTAGTTACATTAGGATAAGATAACTCCTTAATCCTAAAGACGTTTCTAGACCTATCTTATTTCTAACCTCCTCATAGAAATATCTTGGGCCTTATGAAACTTGAATGTTTACCCAACATTTACCCCCTTAAACTTCAAGTCATTCTTTGAGAGGTCTTCAACACCGATCACACTTCTCATTTCTTTGAACTTGGTTCTTGCTAGGGCCTTTGTTAGGATGTCAGCTCGTTGCTCTTCTCCGGGAACAAAGTCTACTTCAATTTGCTCGTTCTCTACACATTCACGGATAAAGTGATATCGCTTGTGAATGTGTTTACTCCTCCCATGGAACACGGGGTTCTTTGTGAGCTCAATAGCAGATTTGTTATCAATGTAAAGAAAAGTCTTTGCAAAGCTTTGTCCTGTCAATTCACTTAACAACTCTTGGAGCCACAGAGCTTGTTTTGCTGCCTCTGTTGCGGCCATAAACTCTGCCTCACAAGATGACAGAGCTACTGTTGGTTGTTTCTGCGAACACCAAGTGATTGGTGAATCTCCATAGTAAAATACATGGCCTGTGGTGCTTCTCCCATCATCAGGATCCACATTATGGCTACTGTCGCTGTATCCCACTATCTTCTTAGTTCCTCCTTTCTTATATGTCAAACCATAAGCTAATGTACCCTGCAGATATCTTAATATTTGCTTTAGTGCATTGCCATGAGATTCTTTGGGGTCTTGCATATATCGACTTACTACTCCAACTGAGAAAGTAAGATCAGGTCTTGTGTGTAAAAGATATCTCAAGCAGCCTATTCTTCGATGATACATTGTAGTATCTGCTTCTGACTTCTCTTCTTGAGCTTTAGATAGCTTTAAACCAAACTCCATTGGAATGTGAGATGGATTACAGTTATCTAGCCCAGCTTCTTTCAAAATTCTTCGTGCATAAGCTTCTTGTTTCAACTCAATGCTTTCTTTGCTCTGTCTGACCTCAATACCAAGATAATACGTGAGCTTACCAAGGTCTGTCATTTCGAACTTAGAGGCCATTCCTTGTTTAAATTCTTGAATTACACCGATTGAATTCCCTGTCACAAACAAATCATCGACGTATATAGCAACAAGGAGTAGCTTTGTACCTTCTGACTTTCGATACACGGCACTTTCCTTTGAACACTTCAAGAACTTCAGACTTTTAAGAATCTGATTAAGTTTTGTGTTCCATGCACGTGGGGCTTGGCGTAGTCCGTATAAAGCTTTGGAGAGTTTGAAAACCTTATGTTCTTCTCCCTTCTTTTCAAATCCTTCTGGCTGAGACACATAAACATCTTCTTTGAGTTCTCCGTGTAAGAACGCGGTTTTGACATCAAGATGATGAATCTCCCAACTGTTTGAGGCTGCAATTCCTACTAGTAGTCTTATGGTTTCAAGTCTAGCAACTGGGGCAAACACTTCATCAAAATCAATCCCTGATTCTTGTGCATAACCTTTTGCAACCAATCTAGCTTTAAACTTGTTTATTGTTCCATCAGCATTTCTTTTTATCTTAAAAACCCATCTCAGACCAATGACTTTAACTCCCATTGGTTTCTCCATTAAAGTCCATGTCTTGTTTTTGTTGATTGAGTTGATCTCTTCTTCACAAGCTCTTACCCATTCAACTAACTCTTTTGCCTCTTAAAAGTTAATTGGCTCATCATTTATGGATAATAGCAATCTCTCACATTCTATATCCATTAACAGAGCATAGTCTTCAAGATATTTAGGACGTTTAACTTCTCTTTCTGATCTCCGGAGTGTTGGTTGAACACTAGTGCTTGAGTTAGTATTTGATTCACCTATGTGATCAGTATCATCATCAAGTTCATCACTGTGATCACCAATATTTTCACTTTCTGAAACCTGTTCTGTGTTTTCTTCTGAGACTTGTTCTGAATTTTCACTATTACTTGCATATGGACCCTGTCCTTCATCAAATACATCACCCCAATACATGCTAAACATTCCTGGTGCCTTTTCTGAAACTTCATTAACTCCCTTCCAAGTCCAACCATTCTGTTCATTGAACATGACATCTCGACTTACAACTACTCGTCTAGTAGTAGGATTGTAGAGTCTGTACGCTTTTGACCCTGGCTCAATCCCGAGATGCACTAATGTTTGAGACCTATCATCAAGTTTTCTCAAATTTACCGGCTCTGTTTTTGCATATGCTAAGCAACCAAAAACTCTGAGGTGGTCTATACGGGGTTTCTTATTTCTCAAACATTCATATGGAGTCTGATCTTTCAATGCTCTTGTAGGGACTCGATTGATCAGATATGTTGAGTGATGTACTGCTTCTCCCCATAGGTAGTTTGGTACTCTCATTGCCTTGAGAATACTCCTTGTCATTTCCATTAGTGTACGGTTTCTTCTCTCCACAACTCCGTTTTGCTGCGGGGTATAAGGAGCTGTTAATTGCCTCTTAATACCGTTTCTTTCACAAAACTCTTGAAACTCTCTAGACGTGAACTCTCCACCTCTATCAGTTCGCAATGTTGTGATTTGCTTGTTGCATTCCTTCTCCACGAGACTTTTAAAAGACTTGAACTTTTCAAATGATTCACTCTTTTCCCTGAGTAGTATAGTCCACATGTACCTTGTAAAGTCATCAATGATTACAAATACATACCTATTTTGAGCCAAAGTAGCAGGAGAGATTGGTCCACATAAATCGGCGTGAATAAGCTCTAGTGCTTGTGATGCTCTATAAGATGATGTATTCGGGAATACTTGACGTGTTTGTTTACCTACTAAGCATGACTCACAAAGTTGGTTTTCTTTTTCAATTTTAGGCAGGCCGTGAACCATCTCTTTGTTTGACATAGCTTTAATTGTCTTGAAACTGATATGGCCGAGTCTTGCATGCCATTTCCAAGTCTCACTTTCAATTTTTGACTGCAAACATGTTGGTTTACCAATTGAGAGACTTATCTTGTAGAGTCTATTAGGTGATCTTAAAACTCTTATCAGAAGTCTTCCAAAAGGGTCATGTAGTGTGAGATAGTTTTGTCTCATTCTAATGTCACAACCATGCTCGGTTGCTTGTCCTAGACTGAGGATATTACTTTTTAGCTCAGGGATAAAGTATACATCCGGCAACAGAGACTGTTCTCCAGTCTTTCCTTCGAATAGTATTGATCCTATACCACCTATGTCTACACACGATCCATCTCCAAACTTCACCTTGCCTCTGATATTCTCATTCAACTCTGAAAAGAAAGATTTTACTCCTGTCATATGATTACTTGCACCATTATCTAAGTACCATGTCCCTTCTTCTTTCTTTTCTTTCTCATATTTTCTTGGTATTAAGTTTTCTTCATTGAGAAACACAATCTCATGCATGTAGAGAGCTCCGTCTGCTTCTATAGTCTCTACTTTGTTTGCTTCTTGATTATTTTGTTTTCTCTCAGGACATACAGAGGCATAATGTCCCGGTTTGTCACACCGATAGCAAATCAATTTCGATTTATCCTTTTTATCCTTATTATGATTCTGATCAGTTTGATTACTAGGGAAATTCTGTTCTTGATTTCCTCTGCCTCTGCCTCGTCCTCTGTTTCCTCTTCCTCCACGGGCTCGGCCTCTGCCTCGTGTATTTGATTGAGAATATAAAAGCTTTTCTTGTGAATTCTTTTCTTGTGAATCACTTGGATTCTCATCTATTCTTTCTTCATATACTTTGATCCTTCCCACTATATCTTCAAAACCCGTTCTTTTCAGGTCAAGGACTTGTTCTAAGGAGGCGACAATCTGTTTGTACTTGCTTCTTGGTAAACTATTCATGAACTTTTTCACCAATTTCTGTTCATCTATTGGTTGTCCAAGGGATGAAGCTTTTGATGCGAGTTCTGATAGCTTGTTTGCAAAGTCATCAACGGTATCAGACTCCATCATCTTTATTCTTTCGAAATCTGACATTATAGTACTTAGTCTTGCTTCCTTGACACGTTCTGCACCTAGGTTACGGGATTTGATCAAGTCCCAAATAGCTTTTGGTGTTGCTTGATCTCCAACTTGAAGAGTTAGAGCTTCGGAGATAGATTGAAAAATCAATACTGTTGCGATATCGTTCTTATCAACATCAGTTGATCCGGGTTCAATCGTGTCCCAAACCTTATGAACTCGTAACATCATCCTCATCCTCATAGCCCAAACGGTATAGTTTGTAGAGGTTAACATCGGGCATTTAATCGATGAGGGTATATGATCTTTACGTGTGGTGTTGGCCACGACAAGAGCATCATCATCAGCCATGTCTCGGTGATGTCTATGATCTCACGTTTCTCTAAAGGATCGAGTAATCCTTGACGCTCTGCTACCAATTCTAGTTTCCTAAGAACAAAAGCTTTTAAATAAATCACTCTTCTTTATTAATGTTTAGAAATCTCTCTCAAAAACTAAACACAAAGCTCTCAATGTTCTCTAAAACTCTTAGGGTTACATCTCAACCCTAGAGATGTATTTATAGGGAAAATACAACTCATTAACCCTAGTTACATATCTTGTTAACTCTAGTTACATTAGGATAAGATAACTCCTTAATCCTAAAGAAGTTTCTAGACCTATCTTATTTCTAACCTCCTTATAGAAATATCTTGGGCCTTAAGAAACTTGAATGTTTACCCAACATAACGTAATACCAAAGATTCGTTAAGGGAAGAGAAATTTCTTTATATATATATAGAAATCGTAACTTTTTCACCATTCATTAAAGCTATTAAGCTAATCCTCTAACAACAATCTATATAAACCCAAATAAAACTTTCTTTGTTAAGAAATTTCAAAACAATTCATGGTCACATTACCTTCTCTTAAGTGATTTTTTCATAATTCATTTAATCTTTTTTTAATAGTAAAGCTGCTTTTTATTTTTACCGGGATCGCCCAAGTTCTCGTTAGACGAAGGTAGTGTTGGAATTGTGAATCCTAGATTAAACCCAGCAAGAAGAAAAGCGTCATGAGAAGAAGAAGATGAAGAAGAAAGAAGAAGAGAAGAAGGGTTGTGAATCACTCAATCTTGTAAGTTGGCCCATTACCACAAAACAAAACATAACAAAACAAGACCAACTCCCTTTAGTTGACTTCTAATTCTCTCTTTGACTTTACCTTCTTCTTCTCCGATCTCTTCTTTGTCGACTTCTTCCTCTCCTTAGTTCTTCTGCTTCTCTTCAATCACCTTCTTCTCATTCTTGTTATTTCTTCCTTTTGTAGAGACAATCAAAAGATCAATTCTCAACAAGAATAAGTTGTCGTGACCAAAGGAGGAAGAAGAGTCAACGAAACAGAGATAAAAGCAAAGTCAACATAAGAAAAGTGATGGGCTTTGTGTTTTATTGTAGTGGGCTGCAGATAAAACAGGCCCAAGTGAAGAAATGTTTTGTGTAGTTAGAGTATAACTAAGTGTTATGTTGTAAGTCTAGAGGAGTGATGTTAATTGTTGTTAGAGTCTCAATATATATATATATTCCTTTTTAAAAAAAAATTGTTAAAGGGTGTTCAAATTTTTTTTTTTTTTTTTAACTTATGATAAGGACAGATAGTCAATGCTAGTAGATATGTGGAGTCTCAGGTATGTTGATCACGACACGTGAAGGTTGGGATAATTTGGTTAGAAACGAGGATGTGCATTAAGAGTAGTGTGGCTACACACTGACACACAAGTAGTGAGGCTTGTGTAAGAGTACCTAAAACCTAGAAGTATGGTCTAGTGTAAGAGATGATTAGGTATAAGTGCAAGTGTGCAAGTGTGTACTAAGTAGTGAATCTAGACTTACAAATAGTTTGTGTCTTGTAAGGAATTCATGCAAGATTATTAACAATGTAGTTTCATTTGCTACTGTAAAAGGATGCTTCAATCCCACAAAATGGCCATACTTTCTCAATCGATTAATAATCACGAGAATGGAATTCACACCTTGAGATGCTGGTAAGCCCTCCACAAAATCTATACTCTTTACGAATTAAGATCTTTTACAAATATTGTTAATATCCAATATATAAAATACCCAATGTTATTAGATCCAAAAATCTAAAAGACGTCGTTCAATGTTTGTTATTCATCTAGGTTAAGCTTCAGGGTTTTATATAAATTTGTTCACCTTGGTTATTTTACTTTCAGTTCTGCCACAAAATTTAGAAGACAAACATTTCAAATGGATCAATTGTATTTGATGCAGCGTAAGCTACACTCTTGATGGGCTTTATCCGGTGTTTGCTTGCCCATTAAAGTCGGTGTCACGTCAAAACGGAGCTCTTGATACCATGTCCTCTCCACGTTTCCGCCCCGCATCAGTATTCTTTAACTATTTTTTTGTGATTTTGATATCATCGGAAAAAAGAAAACCCGAATTCGATTAACCATTGACAATAGGTATGCTCATTTGATTTTGTACCAAATTTGTGATGTGGTTGTTGTTGTTGTTATCAATTCTCTAATTTTGTTTTTATGTTTATTGATCGAAAAGGAGATATCAAATTCAGTTAACCTTTAACAAAAGGAATGTTCATTCGATTTCATTTTAAGTTTTTAAATATGCTCATGTTCATGTTATCAATTCTCTGATAATCTAATCTCTCTCTATTTTTTTTACATCGAAGAAGAAATTACAAACATAACTAGCCAAAGGTATATGAATTCGATTTCATGTCAAGTTTTCCAATACTTGAATGCTATTCGTCTGCTCTTGTAATCAGTTTTCTGGTTATCTATATTTTTCATTATTTGTATGTTCTTTTGCAGTTTATTTGTATTGTTTTTTGTTTAGGGTTTAGATTCATGATTTCTTATATTACAAAAGTAAAAGAATGGGTTTGTTAGGAAACCTATTTAAATTTCATATGAAACTTTGTCAAACAATAATTTTTCTACATGAGAAACCTTAAAAACTAATTCTAATATTAAATGAGATGATGTATATACATCATCTCATTTAATATTAGAATTAGTTTTTAAGGTTTCTCAAAACGTGTCATCTGTACCATGGTTTTATTGCGGAATTCTTTGATTCAGAATAGAAATAAAGAAGCATATCTCTCAATTCGAATATTTGGCGTGAAATTAGTTTTCAAATGTCTTTCATGCTTTTTTTTCTTTTCGTTTTTGGATTTGATATTATAAATGTATTTTTGAATTTATATCAAGTGGTTGTTCTCTCAATTACTCTATATGAATTTTAGATTGGTTTCTTTGTATCAAAATTTTAGAAAAGCTTTGTGTTTTAAAAAAATGCATATGACATTTGTATTACATAAAGAAGAGTTATTAAATGCGACTAAAGAATCCATGAAAACAATATTACGAATATGTTTCTTGTTTTAGTTTTTTTTTAATATATTTATTAAAAAATTCAATTGTTTTCATCATTGAGTTTTATTTGACCATCTGTAAATTGTGTGTTTTGTTATTATTTTAGTTTTTAGATATTAATACTAATCATTGCTTGATAATCAGGTATACATATTCCATATACAAATCACAGCAAGAGGATTTAGGATTTACGATATTGTGTACATTTAGATTATAAATATGTACTACACTCCGAATTACATTCCAAATACATTAGTAACTTTTAAGTTCAGATGATTGGTGAAATACAAATGTATTATAAAATGAATACAAAAGTGAATGAGGAAGTGCAACACTTAGCAAACTTTTTACTAAACATCAACAATTTAGAATATGTAGATAACAGAAGGTTAGTAATGTGCACTTATAATTTTGTTTTATAATATTGGATAAATTTTGTTGTATCCTTTGATAACCTTACCTCAACTACTATATGTTTTAAAACTCACTATAATATACTAAATGTTATATCAACAAAACTAATCAACATTGAAGACTCTCACATTAAAAAAAAAAAAACTAAAAAAAACTTATTTACGTTATTTAATCTATATCCTTATTATTAGTACAACCAAAATCTAAACTAGTAACATGTAAATATATCATATAAAAAAAATACATTTATAAGAAGACCAGTCAGCAAATTTCTCAAATAATCATTTATGATAATGACTTATCTTAGGCCTGACAAAATATCCGGATACAAAAATTTGAACAAGAACCAAAGATCCGAACCGAATCAAATTGAATAAGGCAGTTCAGATCAGTTTAAGATCCAGTCAAATACTCGAATGGATCGGCTAATATCCGAGAGCTAATCGAGTACCCGAATATGCATAAAGCCCAACTAAACCCAATATCCCTCTAACCTATATTAGCGGGTTTAATTAGATATTTTTGGTATTTTGGATAATTTAAGTACATCTGAGTACACATTAACCAATTTGAACCCTACCTGAAAATTAAATTTCAGGTATTTTTTTTCCTATTCTATCTTTCTTATTCGATTAAATACATGTTTTTTTGGGTATTATGGTATTTTGGGTAATTTATGGGTAGATTTGGGTAAATAGTACTCAAACCAAATAATATCCCAAAAATATCAGATTTAGCTGGTTCTCCAATAAGCTATCCAAACCGACTTGAATACAAAGCGTACTAGAACAAACCTAAACCAAAGTTTTAAAATATCTGAATGGTACATCAACTAGTATAAAATATTTGAAACCCAAAATACTTGATCCAAAACTGAAACGAGTGACCATATGACTTGGCCTAAATTATCTATCTGAACAAATATATTTTCCTACTTCGACTTTGTTCTCACGCTTAACTATGATTCAGTTTTCGCAAGGATGTAGATCATCACATTATCCTTGATTCAACCAAACATAGTCTTTGATTTGATAATATAACTACATAATATATTTACTAAAAATATGTTACCTTTTAATGTACTATTAACTTTTTTTTTTAATATTCATATCATTTTTGTATTTTCTCCTTACGATTTATTTTCCATCATCACTAATTTTTTTTTGTATGAATTTTTTTTTTTTCACGTTTATTTTAATAGTTGGTAGTTTACTTTCTTAGATTCAAGATTAATAAAAATAAAAAATTCATGTGAAAGAAGGGAGAGAAAAATAAGTTTTTTAAGGTGCTTACTTTTATTCATGAAAACAGTGCAAAACAAATCATATATATGAAAGTTGGCCAACTCTCTTCATATGAGTGCCACATCATCACTCCAACATCTACCACGTGTCGATTAAATAATTAATGTAGAGCTATTATAAGTTATCTAAATTTTGTTGAACCAATACTAATTTTATTTTTATTATATATTTTTCCAATAAAATTATTTTATGATTATTTCATACTCGTTTGGGATTTCTTTCCTAATGTTTTGTAGTTTTAATTGAAAATATGAAGTAGATTTTAATATTTTGAGTTACCTATTAGTTTGAGTAGGTTATTCTCATTAATATCTATATAAAATATTATTACCGAGGGTGAGAAGTACATTAGAGGAGATCCATCATTAAATTCTTGAGGTTTATATAATCCCAATGTTATACTATCTATAAATTTGGTTTGCGACACAAATTATTTCAAAATTATTTGAAAGATTCATTGGTTAGATTTTTGAGAAGATTGGTAGAAAAAGTACTTTTACAATAAAACTAGTTGATGATTATATGACTGAATGATTAGAAAATTAAGAACTATAATTATTAAATCATAAATATTAAATCAAACAAGACAAAAAATCTGATAAAACACACTAGGTATCGCGGGTGATAACCTAAAAGTCTTTGAAAGCGAATGAGATGTAGTGACTTAGAGAAAAGAATAGAGAAATGTTTATATAGAGAGATAGGAAAAAGATAGTTAGAGAGAAACATATCTAATTAATGTAAGTGCAAAAAGGCAAAACAAATAAAAGTAAAAATAAAAAATAGAACAAAACTATCCACATGATATTTCCATTAACTAATAAATTTTTGACAAATGTATTTTGTATTTATGGCTTTCGCTTTCTCGACTTTATGTGGATAGTTCTTTCTCATTTTCTATTTTTGTTTTTGTGTTTTCCCCTCTGCATTTCCATTAGTTAGATAGGTTCCTCGACTTCATGTGGATAGTTTTCTTCCATTTTTTTTTATTTTTTGTCCTTCTATATTTTTATTAATCAAATAAAATTTTGACAGGTGCATGAAATCGAAATAAAACGAAAAATAAAATAAAATTAGACAAGCATTTGAAACACATTTTTTAAATAAAATAATGAAGGACAAACGAAAGGGATCATATATTCATAAAGATATATAGAAGGGGATAGGTAATTCAATGTCTTAATGATTAGTATAAAGCCTAAGCATTAGACGCCTCATCAACGAGTCTTACAACAAGCTGCTGGCTCGAGCCTTCATTGAAGAAATAGTCCCCAAAAGTTGCATCATTGTGGATCAACATCTTCCCTCCGAAATAAATCCTCTGTTCTTCAATTGAGATTTCCTCTTCGGTTTCAAAAAGAGATTTCAAGGTCTTGTCGTCTGTGACATTCATATTCACGGTTTTGCCTTCCACACCCTTCACGAAGATTTACATGGCCAAGAAAACAATAATCAAATATCATGTATGTCAAAACACATAAGCTAAGAAAGTAAGATAAAAATTATGATATATATATATATATATATGTTTTACGTATTGAGAAATTGAAGAACATTTGCAAGAGAATTTAGGAAGTTTTTGAATAAATAGTCTTTGAAAGAGAATGAGAAGTAGTAAGTTAGAGAGAAGAAGTGAGAAATGTTTATATACAGAGCTAGAGAAAAGATAGTTACAGATGAGCATTTCTAATTAATTGAAATGCAGAAGGGTAAAAAATTAAAAATGATATATATGAAAGTTGGCCAATTTTATCTATATGAGGGACACATCATTACTCCGTAAACTGTCATGTGTCATCATCATTAATATTAAATTATTTTACTAAATTTATTAAATTATTCATTCAATTCTTTAAAGATTTAAGAGGTTAAAAGTTTGAGATAGAATGTTAAAGATACTATTACATTTTCTTTGTTAGAGCACCAACGATAGTTCTTCACATTACATGCTTATGTTAAATTATATTTTTTGTGGTTCTTTATTAAAAAGAAGAAATATATTGGTCGGAACTTGATTGTTAAGTAGAAAAAGTGATGGAAGGAATTAGAAAATTTGCCATATAACCAAAGTAAGCTATACAAGTTTATCACCATGATAATACTCATATCTTGTACTTTTAAAGTGTAAGAAATAAAAGAGTTTCTAAATTTCCATCATTTCAAAGCTATAAGCATAAAGCAAAACAAAACAATTCATATAAAAAAATTAACTAAAAAAACTTAAATTATTTATTTCACATTATATAAATAATATAATCGATAGTATTTAATATAAAATAATGTATATATATATATATATATATATAATATTAACTATAAAGTTTGTAAAAACAAATACAATACACACGTATTCACCTAGTTAGTACTAAATCATAGTATTTTTTTTATTTGACAAAAATCATAGTATTTATGAATACATTGTTGAATTCTTGAATAATCTTTTGAAGGCATTCTAAATTTTTTTATCTTTTTGGAACGTATTAAGTTTCATGGACGTCCAACTCAAAACAAGCTGACAATGAGTGGGTTGGCCCAGATCCTTTATATACCACTTAAATCGCTTTATCGATTTCCAATGTGGGATGTTTCTCCATACTGTCCTCGAGATAATTACTCTTTTAATCATTAATCTCTACAGAATCCATCACATCCACTAGAGATAATGTTCATCTAGTTATCTTTTGAGATACCAATTAGTGTGGGTGATCATACCATTTTTCTGGGTCGGATGAGGTATTGTGTTTGTGTTCTGATACCATATTAAGTTTTATGAGTTTCGAATTCAAAATCAATTGATTGAAAGTAACAAATTAAAGGGTGAGATCTTATTATTTATTTGCTGATTGATATCCTACTCTTAAATTTATTATTTCAACATTTACATTTATCATGATGTAGCATCATTATTGATGTTCACTTTGTCAATGATTTATCGTCACTTCATCTTTATCGTTACTTCATCTTTCCATATAACTCTGCAACGAACCGTTAAATTTTTCATCGAACTGTTGATTCACAAGCTTGACGTACCATGAACCTCTCCACCAAAATTCAGGTCAATCGGATAAGATTTAGACCTCCAAACGCTGTCCTAAAGAAGCCATTCCGGACTACCTCTTAAGATTTATGGGTTTTCGACAGATTCTGCAATTACTTGTCCAAGAAGTAACACACAACTTTCAGAACCGACGTTAGCTCTGGTGTCGACAAACCTCCAAAGTTGCCTTCTCTACACTCTTTTATTTCCTTCATCTTCTTCCTATTTGAACAGATTGTAGCCGATGCAAAGATGAATAAGTCATCAATTGGTTAAAGTTTAGGTAAAAAAAATATAAAACACTTTTTTAAAAAAAAGTAAAGCTCATTCAAATATCAATAAGAAAATTCAAATAGGGATAAGAAAAAACTAAATATTTGGAAATACGTGTGAAAAATATAATTGGAAACAAAATAATAGAAATATAAAAAGCGTAATTTTTTATTTTGTTTTCATGGGTCATCTAATTTCGTTTACCATTGGGTTGTAAAAATTTTAAATTAAAAACCCACATATATGTGGATCCTAATCATATATATGAAAGCTGGCCAACTCTCTTCATCCTTCTGCCACATAAGCAGTAGAGAAAGTGCCATGTGTCACATCAACATATTATGGTTATGATTTAATTTAATTTAATTAATAATTTAAATCATGTATAATTCTTGTTTATATGAAAATTTCCATGTTTTAACTTATTAATTAAGTAATTTTAATTTAATTAGCTATAAAAGTATATCAAACTCATATATAATTAACTTATTTAAATTTAGCTGAATCAATTGTATGAATTTACGCATAAACATAAAATCAATGCAAGTTTAATTAAAGGTTTTGATTTTATTAAAGTATACATATTAAATAATATGATATTAGAATTTATTTCATGTTTTCATATACTATAATATATATATATATATATATATATATATATATATATAGTGACAATGATTATTAGTTGAATTTACAATTTATCATCACTACTTTTCCATTTATTTAAAGATATCTTTTAAAGGTAAGTAATTGTAAATAAATATACAACTACAACTACATGCTTGGTTTGCATCGAGACAATACCAATGAGGGAATCTTCTTTGTAGTTTCTTAAAAAAAATTTTGCGATCATTTGTATAAACGTTTATTTTTTTTTAGAATATAATTTAACATTAGATTCAGAAAACAAAATGTTAATAAATTTAATTTAAATAAATAAATAAAATTAGAATTAATTATTTACTCGAGAGTTAGAGAAATATATCAAAATGATTATTAAAAACACCAAAAAGATTATTTATCAAATAAATTCAGTCGATGTAAAGTATTTTAACTAATAAATTATGGATAAAAAACCCGCACAACGTATTGGCCTAGTGTACTTTAAAAATACTATAGATATTGTTAGCATGAGAAACGAGATATAATACGTCAACACTATATCAGCCCCAGTTATGGTAGACTCTCCACATACAATAGCGGTTTTAAAATATGTTATGATATTGTCTTCTACTATAATAAATAAACCGCTTCTACGATAGCTATACTAAAATGCTTTATTTTATTTTTTGTAGGCGTTTTTATGCTGTAATACATTATATACAATTAAAATATATATATTTGAAATCCAATTAATTTTAACTTAACCAAGATTCTAAAAACAGAAACAAACAAGATCAAGTCCTCCTAAACAACTGAAGTGTTTCTCCAGCATCACCATTCTCACAACTCCCACTTCCTATCCCTCCATTATCTTCTCCACCTTCAATCTCAATCTCAATTTAATCGTTTCACAAGAACCCTGCATGCACCAGCAAGACTGTACCCTATAAATAGGGATGAAATATTTGTGGCTGATTTTTTTTGGGAGAGAAAAGAGACCGAGCTGCCTCCCTCATTGTCGCGAAGAAGGAAGCCGCCACTATCCACTATCTACCTCAACCACCGGCAGAGAAGAAGGTAAGAGGTATACTAGAATCTCCTCCAATGATTCTCGAATTCTTGCTAGGAATTCATGGATGAGCTCATATATTGGTTTGTGGATAGAATGTTAGATAGGTAAATCGGCAATTTGCGTGATATGGGTTGGGGTGATTGTCACGGATGTAAACATATGATTAGGGTGTTAGTTATTTCATTGATGTTTTGGCAATAGATTACTAGTGTTGAGTGCTAGAACTAGTCGATAGTTGATTGATGAATAAGAAATAGTACTATACAAAAATCGACACTTTAAACGAAAGAGTTCTATCACTTTTATTTAGCAAGTCAAAATGGCATCATGTTTTAGATCCTTAAGAAAATTTGGTGAATAGGCTACTCGAGAGCTACACTCACCGTCGAAATATAAGTCATATGGTAAATGCTCATATCACCCATAGTTATATAAAAATATTTAATGGGACATAAACTAATGTGGAAAAAAAATTAACTTTCAGAATTTCTTTGTCGATAACGATGTAGTTTTGAACTGTAAAAATGTATTACTACAATTATCTTTTCTTTTCTTTTTTGAGTGAATGTTAAATTTATTCATAAAAAAAAAAAATTGGTATTACATCAAGTGCATCGTTTTTGAGTAGAGAAAAGTTAGATTCTTATGTTACAAACTTATAACCGAACAGAAAAACCAGTAGATGAGAAGGTCTTCTTATTTTCGATTTCCCGAGTTTCGTAGTAGTGTTATCCTATTGCGGATGGTCTTTTCGATGATTTTCTCGAGGTGAAGGGCTGATCGAGGACGTTCTCCATGTCTGCGCTTAGGCCTGGACATAATATCCGAAATCGAACCCAAAATTTTCAAATACCCGAATGGACCCTAAACTTCAAAACCCGAAAACCAAACCCGAACCCGACCCGAACAGGTATCCGAACATACCTCAAATATAAGTATATATTGATGAAATATTAGAAAATTTTATACTTATGTATAGAAAATATTCGGATTTCTTAGATATTTTGGTTATTTTGTGTATTTTCGGTTACTTTTGGATATATTCAAACAAAAATACTCGTGTTCTTTTGGGAATTTTTGAAATTTTAAGTAATTTGATAGATTTTTATACAAAATTTTGATTTTTGAATATTTGAATAAACTCGAATCCGAACCCCGAACTGAACCCGACCCAAAATCTTAAAATACCCGAAGAGATCCTAAAGTTTTAGACCCAAAAATCCCGACCTGAATACTCGAACGCCCATGTCTATATGTGGTTATTTTGCTCTCTCCAGATTGTGTGGACCATGCATTAAAGCCCATACCTTAAAGAAGTAGAGGCTGAGGTTCAAGAGTGAAGGATGAGATGACGTTTTTGAGCTGGTCCCAGCGCAACGTGTAGTTTCTTTCCATAAACATTTTGATACCTTTGCCCAGATTTGACTTGAATAACGACATTGGAAGAAGAGATGGTCCCTTGTCTCAATAGGCTCTTGACAGAAAGAACAAGAAGAGTCGACCTGTTGGTTCCAAGTTAACATTCGGTCCTCCGTAGAAAGCTAATTATGCATTCCCAGCCAGGTTATAAATGCAAACTTTGGTGTGGCGCAGAAACAGCATTTTTGAAAACGCAATCAATAACGTATTATAGCGCTTCTCTCGTGATAAGAATGTTGATTTTCTTATAGCCGGCTTGGGAACACCACACCCTTTTTTGCCTAGTCGCAACCTGGCCTCTCCACTCTAATAGTTTCCAAGTCTCACAGGTTGAGAACTTCCTTTTGAAACATGTTCGACACTTCCAAAGATTAACATCGTCCACATCAAGCTTCACTTTTGTTTTAACTTCTTTTATCTCAACTTTGATTTTATTCAGCAACTCGACACGGTGCTTTCTCCTTCAGCGAATTAATAACACATCTTCAATCATCATACTCTTAGTAATCCCGAGGTCGATGCATACTCTATCACCGAGTATATCAAACAATCTTCCCATGGAGGATCCTTGATCATATCATACCAAAAAGGAAGTGTTCTTGCCACTTTTGATTTCCACCTTGTGAAATTCCTTGGTTGTGTCTCTCAGCTTAAGAATCTTTCGCCACATCCACGAGCGTTGAAAAGATGTTTTTTCTTATAGTCCAGAACGAAATATGCCTACAATTATCGATATATTCAAGTGTGTTTTATACTTTCAGTTATGCACAAACAAGACAAAATATATAAAGTCGTATTTGAATATGATATTATTTGTTAATTATTCGAATGCAATAAATCATACTATGCATTCGACAATAGATTTCTTTTTTGTTCTTGTAGTATTCTTGCATATATAAACTGGAACGTTTGTGAAACAAATATGTAACATCTATGTAACCAATATTAATATTTTACAAGAGCGATTATTCATATTAATTTTGGTTTGCCAAAAAAATTATTATTTTAAGTTAGAAATATACAACTTGGTCCTCCATCCTTTTCTCTTCCTTCCTTCCTCGTGACATTATCGATTTTGTTCTTAGTAATCACCATAAAACTGCTTATATTCCCGATTTTCTTATATAAGTTACATTTTAAATTTCCAAATCACATAGTATCCATTTTTTTGTGTGCAAAAATCACTAGTAGTATCTTATTCCTTAATCTATCAAAAACAAAACTCTACATTATTTACTGTCTTAATACAATTCATGCATGTGAAATGAAGGAAAAACTATTCACTAAAATTCTGAATAGTCGTGATGCTGTTATGCCCCGATTTATGATAACTTGTTATATCTTTTTTGCTTCTACCCTTGTTTATGAATTCCCCCAATCATGATATATAGTTGAAGTATACATTTACACGGTACCTAATTTTGTGTATGATTTCGACTTAGTAGTTTTATTTGAATATAAATTGGCCGACTTCCCTAGTTTTCTATCATTTGCAATAAAATTGTTTTTTAATTTTTTATGGTGAGTGGTGATACAATTGTAGTGATAGATTAAAAAAATTAGTTATTAAAAATATAACCATATTTTACATTATTTTTTTGTTTATGTCTCCAAAATATCTGGTTTTATAAGTACTAGAATAGGTAGAATAAAATCTTTAATTTATTGAATGACTATATACTTAGCGTTACAAAATTTTCTTTTCAAAATATCATAAAAGAAATACTACACTCAAATCTTTAGAATGTAGCTGTGGTAAGTAGATTGTATGAATAAGAAAAAAAGCTCAATATCACCACAACAAGGGGATTTTGTTTTATTTATGGACGATGGAATAGAAGTACATAATACAAACGGATGCAACAACAAATAAGAGAAAGAAAAAAAACAAGACACCAAGACACCGATAACATTTTCTACCCCTTTTTATTACATATGTTTTGATTATTGATTCAAATTGAGAGACTGTTTCCGGACTTAAAGTTTTTGACCTCCTCTTTTGAATATATGATTATCTTCTTCACCATGTTGCAGAATTCACTACATGCAAAGAACACCAAAAATGAAATATTAATATTGCTCAAGATTCTAACTAATTTTTGAATAGATAGAAAGAGAGAGGAAACATACGGCCATGGATCGTCTCCAACAAGCATCTCATCTTCTTCATTGTCTGTGAAAACTATTTCCCATTGGTTGCGGTTTTGTAACTGGCCTTTGAGATCAAAGAGTTTCTCCAATTCCAGTATTAGCTGATCATATCCGTTAAGAACACTTAAATCCAGAGCTCTTCCTAGTGTTACACCATGCATTTTAACCTGTTCCATATCAAGATTGCATGAGTTGAGTAAAATGAGAAAAAGATTCATATATAAAGACTAGAATATATTGATCTTATACTTACTTTGGTACAGGTTCTGGTAGAGCTCAACTGCTTGCTTTGGATCTCTCTTGGTGATCTCATTTGGCCTAGACCAAACTTTTTCTCTTGAGAAAGATTAGAAATCTCTAATTTTGGATATGAGTCAATTTGTTCAATGGGATCTTTGATCACTAGAGGAGTTGCAAGAGAGACTCCAAACACTCTACAACTAGCGCCTACATTGTTTGTTATATTTCCTTCTATTGGTGTAACCATTTGATCGTTATTGTAATTTAGTCGGGGCATTGTCTGGACAGAGTAGCTCATTAGCAACCTAGAAGGAGTTGAATCATCTTCAACTGCATCACGATAGTTAAGAGGAACATTCATCGGGGAGGTCATGCTTGGTTGTCCAATTTCTTGTCCTTCTGTCAATATAGGAGGCAAGAGGTGTGATGATGAAGAACCTATATATAAGAGGTATAATGAGAAGGTATTCATAAAGAATCTTTAATTCATTAAATAGAATATTAATTACTTAAATAAAGATTATAAGAGACTCTTTTTATACCGAATTCATTAACTTCTCGTGAACGTTTGTTCTTAAGCATATATGATCGGAGAACATTTGACGAAGGCGTTGAATGTTCGATTTCCCATGGGGAAACTTTATCAGGTCTCGGAAATGATGCAAATTCATCCCACTGCACCTGCAAAATGAGAGTTACTTAGTGATATATTATTTATTGCACTCAAAAACGTACTTTTAAAAGAATTTTATAAAATGTGAAGGGAATTTTACTTTTAAGCTACGCCATTCTGAACATTTCCAATGAGGAGAGAAATCACTAACTCCAATAATTGTCCCAAAATATCTTAATTAACACAACAAAATGTGTTATCATAGATAAAATTAGACATTACAGATATATTTAAGAAGAAAAAAAGTTTTGAACTAATGTTACCTTCTTTCGGAGAAATCGTCTTCCTCAAACCGCATTGTAAATCTTGACCCGACATTGAACTTATTGTTCATGGCGTTTAAGAATTTATCGTAATTGACAATAAATTGACTTGACCTGATACTTATAGCGACAAAAAATATAAACCTACATGTTGAAGAAACTAATCTATTGATAAATCAATAGAACCATAAATGTGAGTTCAAATGGTTTTTTGAATTACCTTGGCTTGTAAACCACAATGAACATACATTGGTTATCAAAAGCATGCTTTGCAGAAGCAATTACCCCATGTCTCATACTTTCTATTGATATTAGTGATGAAGGTATGTTCCCTTGTTGATATCCCGCTCGTCTGATACCAACTCGTAACTCTCCTGTTTCTCCCCTGGAACCACAAGTAAATAGTTTAAAGTCCAAAACCCAAGAACCAAAAGATATATAAAAAGAAACAATATTATACCTGAGGAATACAATAACATCCCCTGCAACCAATTTTTTTGATGTTATGAATGCATTCCAACCTGTTGTTAACAAATGTCTTCGCGGTGTACCTACATGGAACAAGAAAATTATTAGTTACTAGTCATAATATTTTTATATTTATATGAATAAAAGGATTTATACCTCTATAGCTGTGTTTGAATCTCCATTGATTACCATGGAGATCTATGGTAAGAAGTTCTTGTGCCGGTAAAGGCTGAGACATATCCTATATCAAAATTTAATGTGTAAATGTCTAATGAAAGCTTATTATAATTCGTTTCATAAAAAAGACTAAACATTAAATACCAGCGGAGGGAAACATTCAATGGCAAGTTTTCTCGGAACAGAGAATCCACCATGGGCACTTGTATCTGAGGCCGTTAAAACCTTTGTAAAGGAATTAACTAATGGTCTAAATTGATTTTCATTCTGAGTAGGGATTACAACTTGCTAACATTAAAAAAAAATAGAAAATCATTGAAATATAATAGGAGAAAAAATAGAATTAACTAAAAAATAAAAGAGAAATTCTAAAATTTTTGCTCACAGTTGTATCTGGCATCAAAGTGATCTCAGCATAAGTCTCATCACAATTTCTTTCCACCTAAAATCAAACATCAAACAGTTAACTAATTATTATTTTTTAAAGAAATCAGATATACAAAAAGAAAAGACAATGTATCTCAAGTGTATTCGCAAAAACATCAAAGAGATATACCTTAAGTTGAATAGCATTAACACGACATTGAAGCTTAGAAGGAAGATCAACAATTGGTTGTAACTCATTCAACTTTTCTCCTGTAGATGCCTTAACTTGAAAAAGCCGTCAAAATGTTTTATAACGAAAGAACAAAACACAGGAGGGAGGGGGGGAGGGAGAGAGAGAGAGAGAGAGAGAGAGAGGGAGAGAGAGAGAGAGAGAGAGATAGAGAGAGAGAGAGAGAGAGAGAGAGAGAGATAGAGAGAGAGAGAGATCTAGCTCAGTCTCGCCTAGCGACTTAGCTCTATCCTCTCTCTTACTCTCTGCTCTCTCTCTCTCTCTCTCTCTTCTCTCGCTCTCTCTCTCTCTACTCTCTCTCAGACTCTCTCTCTCTCTCTCTCCTCTCTTCTCTCTCCTCTCTCTAGCTCTCTCTCCGTCTAATCTATCACTCTCTCACACTCTATGTGGCCCTGAGGAAAGTAATAAACTTTTTCTCCAACTTTTGGAATATCACACAAAGGTCTAGCACACAATTTCCATAACTGCTCGTACATATAGCTCTTGGATCCATCAACTGCTGAACAAATACCAAAATATTATAACCAAAAAAGGTTTTCAATAAAATAAAATAAAAAGTCAAAATTTCTTACTTATGCCTGATAATTCAGGTTGTGCATTCACAACATTGCCACTTTCCATCGGCTCTTATCCAAATATCGGTATACCACTTTCTCCCTTTCCTCAACTTCTCTCGCTACCATGAGACTGCAAAATAGCATATTTATAGGTGGGAACGTATCAAAATATATTAAAATATTTTCTTAGATTTGAATACTAAATATAATAAGGTTACCAAAATTTAATAAAGTTAATTTAGAGAAATCTCATTAATATTTTCATATTTTGACTACATATAAAAAATTAAATTTCTTGTATGTTGATTGATTAAGTTACCAAAATCAACAAATGCATTATCCATATATAAGTTGAACAATATAGAAAAATTTTAATAGTTACAAACAAAACATTTTCTTTTCTTTGAAAATTGTTTACATAGCCATATAAAATTTAAATAGGAGTTCTTGCTTGATTCTGATTGCGTGAATAGAAATTCTCTAGCGTCGTTATCAAACCTTTCATATGGGATTTATGATACATCTAGTGTTAGCTATTTCTTTTTGCCTTCCGTTTAAATTTTTATGGATCACTTATGAACCGGTTTTCTCATATATATTATCGCTCTTTGGAGAATTCTCCAAGGGCATGTTCCCCTTTCCATTTATCTAGGATGTGAATTTGCATGTGTCACATGGCTAAAGGGAATGTCCTTGCATCGGGGGTTGATTACCGGTGGTGGTTGTTTGGCCTTACAAGGGAGGGTATGGCTTATAGTATGATGGGTTCCATCAAGATTTTACAATACCTAAAGCCCAGCAAGTTGATGTTTTAGGCAACAATCCTATTTATTTTAAGGAGCAATCAAATTTGTAAAATTGTTTTGTAGTCTAGTGGTATTCGTTACCCTTACATATAGAAGGTGGTTGCTTCGATCCTTTGTCACTTTATTGTATATGTCATGGGTAATGCCATTGGCAGTGTCGGGTTGGTCTTTGATATGAGATACACAATTCTTACCAATCTAAGCGTTCTAACTCGCCTAGTTGTTCCCTTCCCAATGCATCATGCCCTTAGCTAATTCGCTTTTACTTTCGTCTTTTGTTTTGTTGTAATCTTGAATATGAATTTTTTTAATGTTGCACCAACGATAAATTTGGTGTTATGTAGTTAGAATCTTTTTTTTGTCTTTAGCAGTATACTCTTTTTTAATCTTTTCGTTTTGCTATATATTTTGTTTCTATAGGAGATGTACAAGTTGCATTTCTAGTTGTGTACTTGTGTGTTGGTTGTGAGAAATAAATTTACCCACTCGGTCATTTTATTCTGTATAACTAGCAACAAGGTATGACCAGGAGTTTTTGGAAGCCTCGACTCAGTAAGAATTAAGGAGTTCATCATGAAAACATATTTGTCGCACATTCGTATTAGGTACACTTCGATATGTGCCTCAAATTTTCAGTGTTGTCTACTATGTTGTAGTTTGGTAGGCGCCACTACTATTTGGGTGTGTTTTTTTGAGGCTCATGGTGTGTAATGATGTGTGGTCATGGATAGATCCTACAAAGGGAATGAAGTTACACGATTTAATTCAAAGAATGGAATCTAACTAAGACAAAATTAAATTGAGGATTTGTTTTTGGGTTTCTTGGTTATGAAGTGTGTTCTAAGAGAATCTAAGAAGCGTCATGTGAAAAAAGATGGGTCTTCACGTATTTATAGGTCTTGGGTTTCACAAGTCAGTTTAGAGCTTCTCGGACGCGTAAACGATGAAGTGGTGTCGTTTTGGTTAAATGAGGGAACTTCAAAGCTAGGCCGCCATAGCAGGGCTTGGAGGCACAACAAATGTGAGTTTGGGTGCAAACGCATGGCTGTAGGGCGTTGTGAAGAGTTGTTTGGCCGTGGCTTGCTGTACTTTGGCGTGGTTGGATATGTCTCTACTAAAATTCAGATAACTTCTGAATAGATTGATAGTTTGGTCTGATTCTACTCGGGGGGAAAGGTGAATCATCTATCTTTCCAATGACTCCAAAAATGTTCAATTTATTGCATGGTAAAATCTTCAACAGATGCCAAACTTCTGATGCTTCAAAACTATCTTTAAGCTCGTTTTGTTGCATTTTGTGCATTTTTGCCCAAAAACTTGTAAAGAGCCTCGAAACTGCATATACTTAAAAAGGATCTTCAAAACCCCTATATATCACTTGAAATTCTTATTAAAAACTAGTAAAATGGGTAAAAATATGATTTTATCATGCGACTTTGTTGTCGTTTAGTCTGTGAAAACATTTTCGAAGTTTTATTGTTCGCGGAGCTGGGAATAAAATCAGATTTTGCATACCCTCAAAAATGAACCTATGATGTTTATATATGGTTTATACTACTATGCGAGAACATATCTTAATTAACCATAAATTTGAATTTTGTACCTTCAAGTTTTGTGCAAAATAATACATACACCCTAACACTGTTAAGCTACTGTAAAATTTGGAAACGTCTTTTTTTGTCCTTTTGGTGCATAATTTCTCTGACCGGTGGTCTTATCCTTTCTCTCCATTTTGGCCCACTCCTAAGTCTATTTTTAGTTTGTCTTGCATGAAAATTTAAGTAAACAATTCTAGTGGACATGACCGTCTCTCTTAAAGTTGGTTACTTCTCACATTGTAACGGTATCCTCAATGGTAGGCTCAATTTTTCCTCCCTCTATGTTTTTCTTACACCTCGTGTCCTTCATAAAGGCGGTATGCCATTTCCCCGAAAAAAGATTTGATGGTTTGTGAACTTTTTGGGGTTCCTAGCATTATAGCGAGTGTCACACCTTCTAGTTCAACATACGGCTTTTCATAGCCATATGGTCAAGCCAAAGGCCTATCAGTTTGATCCCACAATGGTGTTGGTCCAAATAGTCTTGATTTTTTGATGTTTACTACGATGGTTTTCATCGAGATTTTGCTAAAGCTCTCTAGAACTATTGATGGGAGTAGTAGGGATTGTCCTCCTCTCTCTGGTTGTCGGGATGGTCGAGTAGTATTTTATTTCTTTATTTGTTACTTTGTATAAACTCTTTTTTGGGGAAAACGGCCTATTCTCCCACAAACTAAGTTGTTTTGGCTAATTCATTCCTGAAACTTTGTCGTCTGCCTAAACCCACATGAACTAACATAACATTTGAATTTCCTACTTGATCAAAACAAATTCGGACTAACGCACAAATCGGTAAACGCTGTTATTATTCCGTTAACGACCAGCTGACTAGGATGCCACATCATCGATTTAAACGACAACGTTTTGAGGGGAAAACGGTCTATTCTCCCACAAACTAAGTTGTTTTGGCTAATTCATCCCCAAAAATTTATTTTGTCCCTAAACCCACATGAACTAACATAAAATTTGAATTTCCTACATGAACAAAACAAATCCAGACTAAACCCACAAATCGCTAAACGATGTTACTATTCCATTAATGACCAGCTGATAAACGATGTTACTGTTCCGTTAATGACCAGCTGACTAGATCTTGTGAATACAAGTGCGTAAAGTAATAGTGAGTTTTTTTCCAGTAAGTAGGTGATGCCTTCTCTAGGTCTTCTCTCGTCTTTATATAGATACTCTTCCTAGGTTATTCGGTCTGAGGTCCGCATTAACCTCTCCTACATCACAGGTCCCTGCCGAGATCCTCGCCTGACTTAGTCCTGATTCAGAGCCATCTCCGCTTCTCTTCACTCTGGGCTTATGAGCCTAACGTATCTCCCACTTGTTATTTTTGTTGGTGGATTCGGAGGTGCTGAATCCAGCTCAACTAAACCTGTTTAAGCAAACAATATAATCCAAAATAGAACATCATATTATTCCAAAATGACATTATAATCTGGGCTTATGAGACAATTGTATCTCTTTTTTGTTGGTTAATATAATCTGAAATTTCAAAAAGAAAAAGAATCTACTAAAAATCAGTTTCTTTTGTTTGTTATCTGCTTATTTTCGAAGATGGCAATTTTGCCCGTCTCACAAATATTTACCATAGACATTTCTATAATTCTATCTACATTACATTCACAATAAACTTATAACACACTGGAAGAAAAAAAAAACAATCTTTACTTGTATAGACTTCTCCGATCCGATAAGTTTGCCTTAGTTAATTTGTAAAATTCTTTTTCTGTGAGAGTCTAACCTTATTACTTTGAAATATTAATAGTTTTGACCAATCACCGAACAAAAAGTTCCACATCATCTTAATTAGCAAATGGTGATGAAATCGTTGAGACTACCCACTTAAAGCCCATTATAAGGCCCATTACGTAAAGCATAATCTTTAAGTATATAAAATCATCCACCGGAAAATAAAGGTTTTGTACAAAGAAAACCCTCTAACTCGCCCATTTTTGTAACTTTACCCTTTATCTCCGAATAATGCAAATTAATCTTATGAAGTCCAAAATAATACGCAATATAACATTTATTCGCTATTGTCAAGTTCATAAAATTTTTACTAATAATATATCAAATCGAAACCATCACGTTAAAGAGTTCAACTATACCTTTAAAATTTTTAAAAACTATTGTATGTGACCAGATAAACGTTTATAATATATTTATAAGGATATATTGCGTATTATTTTGGATTTCATATAATTAATCTGCATTTTTCAGAGATGAATGGTAAAGTTGCAAAAATGGGCGAGTTGGAAAACTTTTTTTGCACAAAATCCAAAAAACTAATAACAAACGACTATGGATAATTAATTAATGAGAAATCATCTCATTAAGTCCCTTTTTGTAAACACCAAACCTCTTATATCCTTTTCTAGTCTTTACATCCCCTTCTCAATTAATGAAATGTGTCTTGACGATTTTACCCTTCTCTCATTTTTCATTTTAATTAATTATTTGCTGAAATTAAAAAAAAAAAAAAAAAAAAAAAAAAAAAAAAAAATCCTCGAGCTCGAGCTTGCTCTCCTTCTCCTCGCCGTAGATTCGATTTGCAGTCGCCATTGTTGCCGTATTCTCTCCTCTGGCTAGCTGGTTCGAGATAGAAAGGACATGTATGTTGCTCGAGCTGCTTTGAGCTTGAAATTGAAGTTTTGGATTTAGAAATGTAGGGGATTGAATCCAATTAGATTTAGCTAATTTTTTTTTGATATGCACATTGGAAGTTTATGCATAGTTTCTGGGTCGAATATGTCTGTAAATGGGTAAGAAATGGATTGCACCAACTGAATCATAGTGAATTGTAGTTTGAACCCGAAACCATTCGATTTGAGTTCTTGTCGCGATAGTAGAACTGGTAAAACTGGGTAGAAATAAACCTGAATCTATTTAAAAATATATATGTAGTATGACTAGTTACACCAGTTTTACTGATATTTATAGTATGACTAGTTACACTAGTATTACCCAGATGTATATACTATGACTAGTTACACTAGTATTACCCAGATATATGTAGTATGACTAGTTACACTAGTATTACTTAGATATATGTAATAAGACTAGTTACACTAGTATTACCCAGATATATGTAGTATGACTAGTTATACTAGTATTGCCCGGATATATGTAGTATGACTAGTTACACTAGTATTTTCTAGATATATGTAGTATGACTAGTATAGTTAATTTATTGAAGTTTTATTGTAGTCAATATTTTGGTGATATTATTTATTATAGAATATTTGATGATTCTTAACATTTAGATAATTTTTGAAAAGAAAACAAATCCTTCACACAGGACTGGACAATATATATGATAGCTACCAAAAGGACAATTCATATTTGTATAATTAATGAAAGAAAAACTAAACTTAGATACTTGAAAAAATAAAATGTATATTGAATTATATGCCTTACATTTTTTTCATCTAAATCTTTTCAATATATAACACGATTGTGAAATACAAGGGTTGGGATATGTTTGTAGAATACAAATGAGATATTCTCGGAAACTAAACCCAAACGAGAGAGACATAAACCATAAAATTACCAACTACAAAAGTAAGGGGAACCACATACCTATTAGTCCCAACTAAGCCCAACATGAGAACAACTAGATAATCGGATCGAGAAACCTGATAAAGAATTTGACGAAGAAAGATAAACGCACTTGCTCAACTCCTTCAGTCCAAGATCACACATCTAAGAGAATCTTGCTAAGTGTGAAACGATGACGATCGCCTAAAGACACCATGGAAGGGCAAAATGGGAAGAACCACCAACAAATATTAAAATAGAATTCCGCAAAACAAATTCAACCGAGCAATCAACCACATCAAAGAAAAGGAAGCCACAAAACACCTAAATCCGGATTGCAAGACAAGGTCGTAGATTAGGAAACCTCCAAATCCATAGCCAACACCAACAATTAAATCACCCTAACAACTAAAAACGAGCCAAGGTATAGCAAAAAGCTAAAAACCTAGGTGAAACTTGAGCAGAGAGGAAATTACCCAAACAAAGGCAAGCACGCCTCAACCAAAGACGATACCACAGCTGAGAAACCAAATATCGTAACATACATTTATATCCATATTACTTACAAGTACAAATATAAAATAAATCCTGGATTTGGCACTTCTTTACAAGAGAATGTCATTGCCATAAATGTTTATCTATTAATTAATATTACAAATTATTTTTGAATTTTATTTTAGAAACCGTGGCTTCCAAAGATGGCAACAAATTGATTTTGTTTCTAAATTTGATTAATTACAAATTTCCTAAAATCTCTCTACCTAATTTAAACATTAATACATGATTCTTTTTCACTTTTATATGATCTTATATTTAATTTATTTTTAATTTATATAAAATACTTAAAATTAATAAAATAATAGATTTTTTTCTACATATTATGTGATCCAAATTTTTTTAAACGGACATATATTACTCAATCGATAAACAAACAATGTCCCACATTGCTTAAAAAATTGGGCAATGGTTCATAGTCATACTATAAAAAGGACCAAAATGATTCTGAATACGGATGAGCAGGAAGCTTGATTTATAAGGCGTCCCAAATTAAAATTGTTATCCGGTTTACTCTGGTTCTTTATTTGAAAGAACTGAAACTTTTAAAAAATTTCAAAATATTATAAATATTTAAACTTATTTAAAAGTTAATATTATAATTATTTAAACTTTTTCTAAAGTTCAACTTTATAAAATGTTTTAAATATTTATAAAACTAAAAATTTTAAGAAGTTTCAAATATTTTAAATATCTGAACTTTATACATTTTTTAAAGAAGTTTAAACATTAGAAATATTTATACTTTATCAAAAGTTTAAAGTATTTATAATATTTAAGTTCTATAAAAATTTAATAATATTAATAATATTTGAACTCTAAAAAAATTTATATATATCGGAATCATTTAAAGCAAACTTTTAAATTGACGTGAATTATATGTTTTTTAAATAAAAATATTATTATAAAGAAAAATAAAAAAATGTTGTTTAATTTCACGGGATGGAGTTATATAGTGGGACGAGTTTGGATCGATATTATTACATGACGGTATACCACGGGTGAAATCTTAGAATTAAAAATAAAAATATAATTGTATAATCTTAAACAGTAAACAAACCAAACAATATTAACAAAACAAATATAACTTAAAATTTCAAGTTTTTAGTTTAAAAAATCGACCCGTAATATCCCGGAGTAAATTTTTTAGATACAAAATAATATCAAATTATTATAATAGTCTATGATTATAAATGCTTGTCAATATAACAATATATCACTTCTACACCTACAAATCTTTTAAGTAAATCAATACAAATTAACACATATAGGTAACAAATACAACAACTCGAAAACAATATGTATATATTTTAACTATATTAATTATAATATAAAATAAATTAATGAGAAATATTTTTTTAAAAATTATGAATTTAAAATCCAATAAATTATAAATTATTATATAAAATACATAAAATACAATTTCGTCCCTCCCTCGGTGTACTGCGGGTTAAATCTTAATATATATATTATTCTTGGTAAATTGGACATTAAATGACTTCAACGAAAACTAAAACTAATTAAACCAACGCGTCACACAAACGAGAAACACTCGTCTTACCAAACTCTATCCTACACAACCAAAACCATCTCTTTGCAACAAAATTGCTACTCTCATCTTCTTCTTCTCCATCACAGATTTAGCACAAATGGAAGAAGTTGCAGTGGTGGAGAACAAGAAAGTGATACTAAAGAATTATGTAGATGGTATTCCTAAAGAAACAGACATGGAAGTGAAACTTGGAGAAACAATTGAGCTAAGAGCACCAAAAGGGTCTTCTTGTTTCCTCGTCAAAAATCTATACTTGTCTTGTGATCCTTACATGAGAGGTCGTATGCGTGACTTTCACGGTTCCTATCTCCCACCTTTTGTTCCTGGCCAAGTATATATTATACCCACATTTTCAAGTTTTCAGCTTTTGTGTTTTTTTGTCAATTGGGTCTGTGATTGGTGTTTTGGGTATCGTTTTTTTGCTCATTGGAAACTCAAAATTTTGAATAGAGCTAGGTAAGTAGAGTGTTTGTGTGATAGAGAGATTTTGCACACCAAGTGTTCGACGTTTTGACGGACCTTGTGAATGTATATAGAAATGCTGCAAAAGTCTTGAGATTTGTCTTGTTTATCGGTCAATTGTTCTTAAATGAAGAGGGTATGTGTAAAAGCTGTATACGTGTGGTAGAGAGATCATGCACACCAAGTGTTCGATGTTTTGACGAATGTATATATATCATATGCTGAGGAATCTTGAGATTTGTTTTCTTTTGTAGGTGAATTTGTTCATAGGCTTGAATTGTCTTGCTATATACTGATATTTTGGTAATCTTGATGCAGCGTATCGAAGGGTTTGGTTTAGCAAGAGTGATAGATTCTGATGACGATAATTATAAGACCGGCGACATAATCGGCGGGATTATAGGTTGGGAAGAATACAGTTTGCTACGTAGTTCAGATAACCTGCAGTTGAGAAAGATTCAGTTAGACGATGACATTCCGCTTTCCTACCATCTTGGACTTCTTGGTACGACCCGTCTTTTGTTGAGCATAAGAGGAAGGAATCAATCATTTGTTTGATCTAAAGATTCTGAATTTACTTTGTTTTACAGGGATGGCTGGATTTACAGCATATGCAGGGTTTTATGAGATATGTTGTCCTAAGAAAGGGGACAGTGTTTTTGTATCTGCAGCATCTGGAGCAGTTGGACAACTTGTTGGCCAGCTTGCTAAGTTACACGGCTGCTATGTTGTTGGGAGCGCCGGTAGTAAGCAAAAGGTTACTCTCTAAACTAATTTTAGCAACTCTTGTTACTCACTTGTCGTTTGTGACTTGTGAAAAACCTTTTTGTGGACATATTTTAGGTTGATCTCCTCAAAAACGAGCTTGGGTTTGATGAAGCCTTTAACTACAAGGAAGAGGCTGATCTTGATGCCGCTTTGAAGAGGTAAATATGTTGAAAGATTCAGCCTAGAGAATTAGTGGCCTTAATAGCTTCACTCGCTCGTTCTCCTGCATACCGTCATTGTTTTGGCGAAACCAGAAACCAGTTTGATTCATTGAAAGTTCCTTTACAGGACAATGCTTGTCTTGAGATAGGAATGGCGCATAACCTAACTTTGTACCAAAATACCAAGCTGAAATGTTTCAATATCTTTCTTATTAACAGATACTTCCCGGAGGGGATCAATATTTACTTCGACAATGTGGGAGGATCCATGCTTGATGCAGCGCTCCTCAACATGAAGGTCCGTGGAAGAATCGCGCTCTGTGGAATGGTGTCTTTGCAAAGCCTCTCAACCTCATCACAAGGAATCAACAACCTATACAACGCTATCCCCAAACGTGTAAGACTAGAAGGGTTCTTGCAGAGCGATTACCTCCATATATTTCCACAATTTCTTGAAAATGTCGCGAGATATTACAAGGAAGGCAAGATTGTATACATCGAAGATATGTCCGAAGGCCTCGAGCTCGCTCCCGCTGCACTTGTTGGGTTGTTTTCCGGGAAAAATATTGGTAAACAGGTTGTTCGGGTTGCTAAAGAGTAATTGTTTCTGAAAGTATATTAAGTGGTTTCAGAACAGACATTGTATGAATAAAGCCGCATTCACAAACCTGTAATTCTTTAAGAAGTTATTAGGTTATTTAACAAACTCCATAGCAGGAAATATTACATTCAACATTCTTTTAAGTTTACAACTGTAAATTAGGGAGATCCTCTGCCAAAGCTACATTGAAGCTTATGGATAATGATCATTTTACTTATAGAAGCCTGAGAAGTTTTGCAATTTGGTGAAGAGTCGAGATTCCCACAAGGCCCGTGATATATCTCGCCGTGTCTGATAGAGATGCAAGGCTAGTACAAGAGCATGAGAAACTCCAACAATGACGAACAAACCGCCCAATTCATGGATGGTGAGGCGGTTAAATGCATCGTCATTTTCAGACCAATCAATGTGTGGTTTTCCAAAGGAATCCAGCTCCTGGAACCATCTTTTCTCCATATCTTTCAACATTCGTGATGACCTTAGCTTCACGATTTCTCTTGACACGTTAGGAGCCAAACCCGAGCCTTTCTGGAACATCTGAAAAAAAAAAGAACTAGTTAGTAAGGAAAAACCAAGAGGGAGAAAAAAATATGATTTTGAGGAGAGGCACATACAAACCCAAAGCCATTGCTAGTAGTGTCTCTACCTAGCATCTCGAAGACACCCGGATAATGTCCAAGAAAGACATTGAGATACGGTATTTCACTAATAAGATAAGAGATAGTTCCATCCCGCAAAGCTTGAACATAGTCGTCAAAGGTATTGAGTGTACTATTGGTTCTAAGCATTCTATATTGTGAAGGGTTTCTAAGCAGCTCACTATATTGTATGCGAGAAATGGTTTTGGTCGATGTCAAATTTGCACTGTAGCTTGAAGTCAATATCAACACAACGAAAACCCAAACTATGACTACAAATTTTGATGACATTTTCTGCAGTTTCTCCCCTGCCAAAGAATAATACCTCATACTTCAACAGTGTAAAAACAGAAGAGTAAGCTAAGGGGATAAGTTAAAGGCTAATAGTAATACACTTACTGTGAGCAAACACAATGGTGGAAAACCCAAACCAAAGGATCATACCAATCTGCTGCCCCCAGGAGCCCTGGAATTCAGGATTAACCGCTCGTTCAACCAACCAAACAACGAAGCCAGTCAAGATGAAGAAAGCTCCAGTTGCTAGCCACAAGGATTTGTCAAGAGGGTCAAAGAACGTCCACATGCTCTCTTTCTTTTTCTTTACCGTCAGGACTCCAACACCCATCTCAGTGTAAGGCAAGGTAAAATCAACATAGAGAGATCTGTTGTAAGTGATGGTGATGTCACCAACAGCTGCATCATATTTGTCTCTCTATAATGCAAACAAAAACAAACCTTAGTTAGTTACATCATTTGAATGGAAGACCACACTTCCAAGGTATGAATATGCACCTGAGTAAATAATTCATTAGCAAGATCATCATAGTTAGAAGATCTATTATAAGGTATAAATTCCAGCTCGTAGTTGAAAGGAGCAATGGAAGCCTTGAAAACCTCTATGCAGAATCCACTGACAATATTAAGACCTGTTTCAGGATCAGGACGCACCGCCACCAGATGTGGGAAGTTATTTCTTGAGGTAACCAAGACTCTGAGCAACTTCCTTTCACTGTTCTTTTCCAAAAACCGATGTCTTGGGATTCTACCAGACCCGCCAGGCCAGATAATGGTTTCAAGTTCATTGATAGAAGAAACTATAACGCGTCTTCTTCCACATAAATTATAACAACTCCATAATCCTATTCTGCTAACCCATGTTCCTACCATATTCACAATCTCAAATGTTCCTAAGAGATATTTGTTGCCAACGATTTGCATGTCACCATGACTCAAACCCTTAAATCCACTCTGTTTAATTGTCTCAAGAAGATTTGATTCATTAGAGGCTCTTAGCCATATATTCTCTACTGCAGTTGCTAGAATACAAGCAATATCATGTGCCCATACACTGATCACAACACTAAAATGCTCTGTTTCTATCTGCGCGGTGTCATCATCAACCATTAATTGTCTCAGTCTCGAAGTAAAATTCATTACTTGTTCTGATACTGGAATGTATGATCTGAAACCAATGACCCCTTGCATCGACCTAACTGCAAAACCATCTAAGTTATGAAAATTATTCATGGTTCTTGCGGTGAGTATCCAAACATATCCTTCTTCTATCATTCCTAATTTATCCGCACATTGGAAGAGACGAGAAACAAGCATCTCCGACATATGTACAACGAAAACGGCTGCTCTCGCGGACTTGAGCTTCCGTAGTTGATAGACCATGTAATCTTCTTCTGATGATGATTCTAAGAAAGAAGTAGTACGGTCAATGTAGACTCCGCCATCTTGGAAATGATCCACCAATACTTGCAAACCTTCTCTGCAATCATCAACATCCTCATATATAACCACAATCGACTTCAAATTCAATTCTTGTATGAGACTCGTAATCCCCTTAGCCTCTGATGTAATATCGTACGTCCATTGAATAAAATGATTGTATTTGTTCAAAGACAAAGTGTTTGGCACCAAAGTAGATATCACAGGAACTTTAGCTTTCTCGCTAATCGCGGCTAATAGCTTTGCTTCCTGTAATGATTCTGCACCAACAATGGCTTTCACTTTTCCCGTTTGGAGAAGATCCTTAGCTGTGTAATTCAGTAAATAGGATTGAGTCTGTTAAGTTTCACGGGTTTCCAACTTTGAACAACTAAACCATTGGTTCAGGCCGCACAACTAGTTGTTGTTAGAAATGTGTTTTCTGTTTTCTGTTTATAGAAAATTTAACCGATTGCCGAATTAGGATTGGTTGAAATTTGGATAAAAATTATAGGGAAAAATGTCGAAAAAAGTGCGAACATTCAAATTTGGGACGAAAAAATCATGAACTTTCGAAATGTCGTTTAAATTATAAGGTTTAGTTTGATTTTTTGATAAAAAAAGTGAAGTTTCGTTGACTTGGCCATTTCGTACATGCCGTTAAATTTCCGTTAACCAGACGATCACGGATCCGGGTATCCAAGATTTTCTGTAGGGTTTTTAGATCCCGAGTGGGGCTTCCGGATATTTAGACTTGGATATCCGCCCAAACATCAAGATAGATCCATAAACAGTAATTTAAAAATAATTATAAAATTAATTTCTTATATAATATAATTTTAGTAAATATTATTTTATATAAGAACCACACCAAAATTCTTTAAAAACAAGCAATAAAGAAAATGAAACGCACCGGCAGCGAGAGCAAGCAAAGGGTCTCCTTGGGAGTCTCTAGCCAAAACAGAGACTCTGGTTCGATAACTATTGTTTACGCGATAGAAATCTGAGAGCGCTAAGGAAATAGAAGTTTTGAGAATCTTTCCTTGTATAGAACCCAAGTCCACCACCAATCCAACTCTAACCTCTTCGAAAACGATGTTGTTTGAATCAGCTACTACTCCGGAAAAGAGGAGAGCAAAAATTGAAAGAGAAACCAGAATCTCCATTAACGTCTTGAGTATCTGTTGTTCCCTGTGAAAATGGTGTTTCTATTAATGTAATGGACTAATGACTATACGGTTATTAATATATATTTGTCATAATCATTTCAAGTCAATTTGACAGATTATTAGTTATGAGTTAGTCAAAGTCAAAAACGTGCTCGTTCTTCGAAATTAACCTAGGCTTAGAGTCTCATCAAAAGATGATTGACAAACAAGTACGAAACCAATTTTCAGCCATCAGATCAAGCGGGGATATGAGATACGAAAAAGGACTTCAACTTTGGTTCGCGTCGAGAAGCCAACTCTAGAACTCGAACGTTCATTTTTCTTTTGAATATAATTTAACATAACATTCAAAAAAAAATAGAGTCTCATCACAGAGAAACTAACTTTCAAACACGATTCAAGAGAAATGAAAACAGAAATTACAGTAGAAGAATAGAAGAAGTTACGACTAATAATTGGACTTTGCTAATGATTAGTCGAGTTGAGTGCTAATCACGCAAAGAATCTGACCATTGTGGCTTCCAACGCCATAATTTACTCCAATGCTAAAAATCAGAGAAAAAAGATTCTACGGTCAAATTTTTTTATTTCAAATTTCATATATCAAAAACTGACATTACTAAGATTTTTATTACTACATTAATTGTAGAAATGTCATTTAATCATTCAAATAATAAAAATTAGCAAAAGGTTACAACTTATAACCCCCAAGTCTTTTTGACTTCTTCTTCTTCTTCTTCACTCTTTCCCTATCTCTCACAACCAGCTTCCTCTATCGTTTTCTAAAAGTAAGATATATATCATTTTTTTCGTTAAACATATTCTATTTTTTTGTTTGTGATAACCAATATTACAAATATTGGCAAAGCTTGGGATAAACATATTCTTATGATAGGTAATCAATTAGTTTTCTTATATATATATATATATATATATATATTTTTATAGATTTTATGTAGTTGTGTGCCGATCACCTTAACCCTCTTATAAGAACGGTGTATTAATATGTAAGTAACAATATTTTCACGAACGAATAAAAAGTTCATTGATCCTATTATTGATTGAGTGGTTTATTTTGAATAAAGGAAAAAAAATATAATAATTACGTCCATGACAAATGGTGGCGGTAACAACGGTGGTGGCGGAAACACCGGAGTAGGAAACCGAACGGAGGAGTTACAACCCCACCCGGTGAAAGAACAACTCCCCGAAATTCAATACTGCGTCAACAGTCCTCCTCCTTGGTGTATGTTTTTTTCTTCAATTCAATTTTAGTTGTTTTATAATTTATTTATTTTATATCTAATCTTTTTGTGTGTGTGTGTGTGTGTTAATGTATATTTTGGCGTTTGCAGTTGAAGCGGTAGTGTTGGGTTTCCAGCATTATTTGTTGAGTCTTGGCATCACAGTTCTCATTCCTAGTCTATTAGTTCCACTCATGGGAGGTGGTGATGTAAGTATATGGATATATGTTTTTCAAATAACTTTTTAGATTGTTAACAAATTTTGTAAATTATATATAAACACATCTTACATAATAATCAACATATCTCACCACACAAAAAATATGATCTTCTAGATTTTGATTTTAAAATCATGATTTTTATTATTTTTAAATATTATTTCAGTTTTGTTTTGTAGTTTAGTAGATAATAACCTTATTTTTAAAATTTGGGTTATCATACTTTTCCATCTAGACAAACAAAATTGCTATTTTGTTTAACATCTCATAATTACATATACTAGTAATAATATAACTTATGATTTCTTAGATTGAATTTTTCTAATTATGATATTAGATAAATTTAAATAAATTATCAAGATATTAGATAAATAACAATTTTTTTTTAAGATTTTAGTTTTCTATACATAAAGTTTGATTTTCTTTTCTATATTTTGTTTCAACATTTTCAGGCAGAAAAAGTTAAAGTAATACAAACATTACTATTTGTGTCTGGATTAACAACATTGTTCCAATCTTTCTTTGGAACTCGATTGCCTGTGATAGCTGCTGCTTCTTATGCCTATATCATACCTATCACTTCTATCATTTATTCGACCCGATTCACTTACTACACTGATCCTTTTGAAGTAAGTCTTAACATTAGTATTATCATTAATTTTACAAACTATATAATTGTACTAATAGTAACTTGTTTGATAACATAATTAATCAGAGGTTCGTGAGAACAATGAGAAGCATACAAGGAGCTCTGATTATAACCGGATGTTTCCAAGTTCTTGTCTGTTTTCTAGGTGTTTGGAGAAATATTGTCAGGTAAATTACTTCATATTATTTTTCCAAAGGAGACATACCTTATTATGTATCTAACATTAAACATGAATGTATTTTTGCTTTGTGCTCACTAGATTTCTAAGCCCACTCTCCATTGCTCCTTTGGCAACATTTACCGGATTGGGACTCTACCACATTGGTTTCCCTTTGGTATGTGTATATACACTAATATTGGCCATTAACAATGATAATGTTTTATTTACCATTGAACAATTATATAGATTTGTAATATGATGTAACAATCTTTTATTTTTTAGTTAGCAAGATGCATTGAAGTGGGACTTCCCGGGTTGATCCTACTTGTGTTTATCACTCAGGTAAATATCTAACCGTCGTTTCTTAGCTTTCTTTTGTTTCAAATCCATACACATGATTATAGAAAATAAAATATAGATCATCAAAAAAAAAAAAAATTTAGCCAACCCGAATTACATGTCACTTTTTAATTTATAATTTACATCAAATATTTTTGTTATGAGTATTTTTGTTTTGTGCTTGGCTTTGGCATTTTCTGTTGGGTGCAGTACTTACCGCGTTTTCTGAAAATGAAGAAAGGCGCGATGATTTGGGAGGGAAACAGATGTGACCGTTATGGGATGATGTTATGCATTCCAGTGATATGGTTGTTCGCTCAGCTACTCACATCGACTGGTGTTTATGACCACAAGCCTCAAACTACTCAAACCAGTTGTCGTACAGATCGTACTGGTCTCATCACCAACACTCCTTGGTCAGTTCTTCTAATTGAGATGTTCATTTTTTTTTTCCGTGTAGAGATTTCGCTATTTTGTTTTTCAAATTTTATATATATTTTAATGTGAATAATAGGATATATATACCATATCCTTTTCAATGGGGAAGCCCAACTTTCGACATCACTGATTCTTTTGCGATGATGGCTGCGTCTTTCGTCACTCTCTTTGAGGTTAAACTTTATTCTTTTACATGAAATTGATATTTAGCTTTCTATGATTAAATATGAAGAGTGATAAGTTTTATGTACTATTGTAGTCGACTGGTTTGTTCTATGCATCCGCAAGATATGGAAGCGCGACGCCAATTCCACCATCAATTGTTAGTCGTGGTACTGGCTGGCTGGTTAGTCTAACAACAATTTAACCGTCACTTAAAACATTTTTTTGACCGTTTATTGACAATTTATTTCATCATCTATATGAACATTTAAATAAATATCTTGTAGGGAGTTGGAGTATTACTCAATGGCATGCTTGGAGGCATCACAGGGATCACAGCATCAACGTAACGAAACTCATCTCTAAATTACAAATTTTTAATTTTTCCGAGCATTTATCTTTAGTTTCTCTTATATAAATTCTAGTATATAAAGGCTAATGATATAGTTTTGATATGAGTGTAACTTAATATTCAGAGAAAATGTTGGACTTTTGGCAATGACTAAGATTGGGAGTCGAAGAGTGATACAAATATCTGCTGCATTCATGCTTTTTTTCTCCATTTTTGGTAAAAAAATTTTATTATACTCATAACTTATATCTTCCTATTTACAATGTATAAATGATTTCGATGAATATGTTTTACTGGTTTAGTAACTTATTTATTTTGATCAATATGCAGGAAAATTTGGAGCGTTTTTCGCGTCCATACCATTACCAATCATGGCATCTCTTTATTGCATCGTCTTGTGTTTTGTGTGTAAGTCTCTTCATCACATTACACTTGTAACTTCTATAAGTGTAAGATTACATTTTCTATAAATATGTGTTTTATATTTTTTACTAAAAATAAAATCAAATTAAATATATTGTAGCTTCGGCGGGACTTAGCTTTTTACAATTCTGCAACCTCAATAGCTTCAACACCAAATTCATTTTGGGATTTTCTTTTTTCATGGCTATTTCAATCCCGCAATACTTCAGAGAATACTACCATGGAGGTTGGCGGTCTGATCATCGCTCAAATTGGGTAAATACATCTTCTTATATACTTTGAGACACATTGTTTAAACCGCAAACACTTTTTCCAACTTATCGAATTGAGAATTCTTTTTATGTGAATACACAAACCAGTTGGAAGATGTTATAAGAGTGATATTCATGTCGCATTCAACGGTTGCGGCAATAATTGCGATAGTGCTTGATTGCACATTGTGTCGTGAAAGCGATGAAGCCAAGAAAGATTGCGGACTCAAATGGTGGGATAAGTTTCGACTATATAATCTTGACGTGCGAAATGATGAGTTTTACGGTCTACCTTTCGGCCTCAACAAATTCTTCCCTTCTCATTGAAACTTGCAAAAAAAATATCTTTTGTCTTTCTAATATTTTAGTTATTTTTCCTTTCTGTCTACCTAGAAGTTAAGAGTGCTATTGTATTTTTATACATTTGATTTATCTGGTTGCATATTTATCTCTAACTTTTTATGAGCTTTTTAATAGTTTTTTCGACTAATTATTAGTAAAAAATATTTTAAAAGTTGTTTATAACTCTAACTAGAAATTTGAGTATTGCATGAAGCTTATATTGTATATTTGTATGTATCATTTAAACCGTAATTTTGGAGTTTTTCAAAATTTTATATATATACTTAGATTAACAAACTGCTTACAAAATACATGGGATTATTAATAAAAAAATCTGAACATATTATATCAAAGGTCCGATTCGATCCTAATAAAAAATCTGATCCAATCTTATTATTATTATATTTCATTTCAAAATAAAATTCAGTTAGTCCACCCAAAAACTATTATCATCTGTGCATACAATAATTTTAAGTAAATGGTAAAAAAATTATTCAAAAAACAAAAATACAAAAGTAAATGGTAATATATGTAAGTTCTACAGTAGAGAGATCCGAAGTATTTGTATAACCCGACTCGACCCGATTTGACCCGACCCGACCCGAAACAAAACGGTCAAAATCAGCGGAAACACGTTGAATCCTTCTTCTTCTTCTTCTCGGGCTCAGTGACGACGACGATTCGATTGACGCTCTTTTTCTCGAAGTATTTTGGATTCCCTTCCACGTTTTGATCGATCGTTCCTTTCCACTCCTCTGTCTCTTTTGTAGATGTAAGTCGTCTCCATTTTCATCATCCGAATTTCAGTCTCTGGTTTTTTGGTATCATCTCAATTTCGTCGCAATCAATCTTAATCGTGATTCACAGATTCAGTGAATCGACTGCGAATTTTGCAATTTAGGTTAGAAATTATATGTAGGACTTTTCTGGCTTGAGAGCTTAGTGATGTTATTAGTCATGGTTTTTTTTTGGCTTTTGTGAATGATCTATCACATTTTCGTGCGGTTTTCATCGGTTTAGGAGTATATATCTTGCTAATTGCAGATGAGAGGATCAATCTAATGACCTATTTTTTATACAATCATTGTGCAGATTGGTATAGAATTTGGCTTTACTGGTATGTAGCTGGTACATACTGTATATAGCTACACATTTTACTACAATATGGCTTCAAGAGCGCTTCTTCGAAGAAGGCATCACCTCGTCAAATCTTTAAGTGAACATTTGCCTACGATTCAATGTCTTTCAAGCGTTGAGCGCCAAGGACAACGGGGATATGAGAATGTTAGAGGGTTTAATTCTGATTCAGGATATTTATCCGCGAAACCTGATTTCAAAGATATCAAGAATAAAGAGTTGGAAACCTCATTGGAGGGGTTCTATACAAGTAGATTACTTCAGTCTCCAAATTTTAGTAATGGAGTTGGAAGATTAGAATTCCCTTATCCTTTGGGATATAGATTGGTTCGACAATCTATGTACTCCTCTTTGGCAACGGCTAACAAGCCTGACCATGATAAAAAGGGAGAAAAGGTTACTTTACAAACCAAAGAAGCTTCTCCTGAGGAGTGTGATGAAGCTGTTGAGGGATTGAGTTTGGCTAAGGCTAAAGCTAAAGCCATGAAATTGGAAGAATCTCAAAAATCTGATATATCCATTATGCAACGTGTGCGGTCGTTTCTCCTGGGAATAGGTCCTGCTTTGAGAGCTATTGCATCGATGAGCAGGTTAGGCTGCAGTTTTTTTTCTGTTCTAGCTTTGATTTGATGCCATATATTGTATGTAACATATGATCTGTTTCTGCAGGGAAGATTGGGCTAAGAAGCTTCTCCACTGGAAAGATGAATTTAAATCTACTCTGCAACACTACTGGCTGGGGACAAAGTTGCTCTGGGCTGATGTCAGGATCAGTGTAAGGCTGCTTGTTAAACTTGCTAATGGAAAAGGTCTCTCTAGGAGGGAACGACAACAACTCACTCGAACAACTGCCGACATTTTTAGATTAGTCCCGGTTGCAGTTTTCATTATTGTTCCATTCATGGAGTTCTTGCTACCGGTATTTCTTAAGCTGTTCCCAAACATGTTGCCGTCAACTTTCCAGGACAAGATGAAAGAAGAGGTACTGTTAAACCCTATTTTATTGCTTCTCTATTCCTTATTCTTTACTGGTATTGCAGGTTCATTTGTTTAAAAAAGTACTCGTGAGATTTTTCTAGTTATTCTTTATTTACTGACTGGGGTACTAAAACTTTTCTCATGACTATTTGACACCAAGCACGAGAGACATTATGAGCTATCTTTCCACATTTTCATTTTTATTTTGCCTCTTCCATTCTCAAAATAATGTCCAATAATATAATGTCACTTTAAATTATTATGAAATGAGAACTACCATTGATATTACCCTCTTTTTATGTACTACTAGACTTGAGGTTCAGGAACATAGACCAAATATTACAACAATATAGTGTTGCCAGTTACTGCCAGTTACTTCTTTGGAGACTAACCTAGGACAGTCAAGAATCATTTCTACCTATGTAATGTATTTATATTCATCATGAGATTACAAAGTTTACCTTTGTTCTCAGCCTCTGGCAAAATAGTGCTGAAAATATTCAATCTGTTTGTTTTATATTCTCCTTTGATGTGGTAGTAGAAGACCTTTTATGAACTTTAATGTAGGGTTGACATCAGTGTTCTGAAAGTCGAAGCCCCACGTTTGATGTAGATGTTAGCCTTTGACCTATTTTTGCTGTGAGAAATGAAAATGTTTAAATCAGGGCTGACATCTGGATACTAGAATTAGTTTTGTTTGAAACTGATTTAGACGGTAAATATTTATCGAGGCTACTCAATCTTAATGGTTTGCTATAGCAAGAGCAGAGAAAATAAGCCACAGTTTATCAGTCTTCCAAGTGATACTCTCTCGTTTTATCAATCCAAGTGACACTTATTAATGCTAAAGACACAAATCATACCGATTTTATACTAATTTGAGTTACATTGATCTGGGAAGTATAAATTGGTTTGATCTTTCATTCTCTCGCTCACTCTTGTCTGTTTCTCAAGTATGAAGCTAAAATTCACGTTTCTTTTGCAGGAGGCTCTAAAAAGAAGGTTGAATGCAAGAATGGAGTATGCTAAGTTTCTCCAAGATACTGTTAAAGAAATGGCAAAGGAAGTCCAAACCTCTCGCAGTGGGGAGATAAAAAAGACGGCAGAAGATCTTGATGGATTTATGAACAAGGTTCGCTGTCCTTGTTATTTTACTCAATTGACGTCCTTCTATAATCTTCAAATGGACTGATAATGTCGTTATCAAATTTACAGGTCAGAAGAGGAGTTGGTGTTTCAAATGATGAAATTTTGGGATTTGCAAAGCTCTTCAATGATGAGCTTACGTTGGATAACATTAACAGGTTACGCATTAGTCAAAACTGTATATATTGGTAACGCGATATTGTTTCTGTCTTGGCTTGTTTTGTTTATCTTAGCTTCCTAATTGCAGGTCTCGATTGGTAAATATGTGCAAATACATGGGTATTAGCCCATTTGGAACTGATGCATATTTGCGTTATATGCTTCGGAAAAGATTACAGGAGTAAGTTCAACATTGCTCATATTGCCATTTTTCTTGTCTCGAATGGCTGGCATCGAGTCCTACTACTGTTTTCTCTTTATTTGGTGGCATCGTTATAGTTCTGCGGGCATCTCTACAAGACACGTATTTCAGTTTATACATACATCTGAATTATTTTCTTCCTTCTCACATAATCATTGGAAAATGCCATTCCTTGGACTTCGTAGGATTAAAAAGGATGATAAGTTGATCAAGGCTGAAGGTGTGGAGTCTCTCTCAGAAGCTGAACTTCGCCAAGCTTGCAGAGAGAGAGGAATGCTTCAATTGGGTTCAGTTGAAGAAATGAGAGAGCAGGTTGTTGCTTGTTTATAAATATATTGGTGTATGTGTTTCTAGAAGTTTAACTAGAGATATAGGTGATTTCTGATCTGCATATCTCTCATTACAGCTAATTGACTGGCTGGATTTATCTCTTAACCATTCGGTACCATCATCCCTCTTAATTCTTTCTAGGTAAGCTTCTCTTGCAACTCAATCAATATACTATATATACGAAGAATAAAGACTGACATTGCCACATTTTTCTTCCTGTGAACTTATTGACAGATCATTTTCAATGGCTGGGAAACTCAAGCCAGAAGAGGCTGTTCAAGCTACTCTCTCCTCTCTGCCAGATGAGGTTGTGGACACTGTTGGGGTTACAGCTCTTTCATCAGAAGATTCTGTATCAGAAAGAAAGAGGAAGTTAGAATACCTAGAAATGCAAGAAGAATTAATCAAGGTTTGTCTCTTTGTTTTCCTACTATTCTGTATCAGAAAGGAAGAGGATTGTGGAACTATGTTTCTCATTTCCGCGTATCGTGGAGCTTGAAATTCCCTTGTATGCATGAATTTACTGAGATTGTATCAGGAAACTATTTTCTTACTTCTGATTCATTGAATATAGGAGGAGGAGGAAGAAGAAGAGGAGGAAATGGCAAAGATGAAAGAGTCTGCTTCAAGCCAAAAAGATGTAGCTTTGGATGAGATGATGGCATCTACAGCTAAAGATGCTAATGAGCAAGCGAAAGCAAAAACTCTTGAGAAACATGAGCAGCTTTGTGAGCTCAGCCGTGCATTGGCTGTTTTGGCTTCCGCATCTGTATGGAGACTTAACCACACTCTCATTTATTTTACCTATAAGAGTTTTAAGAGTGTGCAATCTGGTTAATCCTTCTCGTTTCTTTTGACTTTGACTCCAGTCTGTTAGTATGGAGCGTGAAGAATTCCTGAAACTAGTTAAAAAAGAGGTAAATCCGCTGTAGTTTTCTCTCCATTATCCTCTAGTTTCTATCTTGCTTTCTTGGATTTTTCTGAATAACCTTGTCTTCTTTATGTGCAGGTAGATCTATACAACAGCATGGTAGAGAAAGGTGGCACAGATGATGAGGAAGAGGCTAGGAAAGCTTATTTAGCTGCTCGAGAAGATAGTGACCGAAGTGCTCAGAAAGCTATTGCTGATAAAACTTCTTCTGCACTGTTAGATAGGGTAACAACAATTTTATATAGTTTTCTTCAGTCACAAACTCTCTAGTCTTTTTAATCTATAACTCCGTTATTTATCTTCTATCGTTAGGTGGAATCAATGCTCCAGAAACTCGAAAAGGAAATTGATGATGTCGATAACAAGATTGGCAACCGCTGGCGACTCCTGGACAGGTCTGTGTAAACATCCTTTATATTCTTTCTCGCCTTGTAATGATTTGACAATCAATCAAATCCATTTTGTTTGTACAGAGATTATGATGGAAAGGTAAGCCCAGATGAGGTTGCATCGGCTGCGATGTACTTGAAGGACACATTGGGCAAAGAGGGTATCCAAGAGCTTATCCAAAACCTTTCTAAAGATAAAGGTCAAAACTCTATATTCTAAATCTTCCATTGCCTCTACTTGATTTTTCAATTTTCTGACGGAAGTTTTCTTTGTTATTAGATGGCAAAATACTGGTGGAAGATTTAGTGAAGTTAGCGAGTGAGATTGAAGATGCCGAAGCTGACGAGACAGACGAGCCTACTACCAAGTCTTGAGATAGTCATGGTTCATGTTTCTGTTTACACTGGTAAAGTAAAGAGAAGAAAATTCATATTCAGAGGAAATCTATCATAATAAGTTTCTCAACACTTTTTTTTTGTTTTCCACATTACTGGTTTATTCAAGAAGCTTTATCTCGGATAAATTTACAAATTTACAAATTTACAAATAAATTGAGCTTTATCCAGTGTTCTAAAAAGCGGTCTAGGCGGTCGCCTAAGCCCCGACTAGGCGCTAAGCTCTCATGCGACGCCTAGATAACCGCCTTGACCGCCTAAAATTACATAGATTTTGTATAATGTATTTTTTTCAATTTCAATTAGAGTTTTATTTATATATATAGTTATAAATATTCATATATTGTTTAATATAAATATAAATAAGTGTTTTGTTTAGTTTTGGCTTATAATTTCATAATTTTTAGTTTTATATAGATATTTTATATAACTTTTACATATAGTATTATACTTATAATATTTTACGTTATAAATGTCTAAACCGCCTAAAAATCGCCTAGGCCCCGATTAGGCGTTTTAGGCGCTAGGCACTGGATCACCGCCCGTTTGGCGCCTAGCGCTTTCTTGAACATTGGCTTTATCTAGTAAGCTTTATATGATAAATTTACAAATTTCAGAATAAGACAAATTATATTCAAATTCTCTCATCTTTGAAATGTAAAAGGCTGGTAAACCTAAAATTGTATTTTCCGGTCCAAAAACAAACGTGACAAATTAAAATACATATCTTTATTTTTTTTTTTAAGCAGGACAAGAAATGCATTATAACGTGATTCATACATGTTCTTCGAACAATAAAAGCAGTAGCACAAAAGGTAGGGTTTGAGATCAAAATATGAAGATTCAAACATGTTTTTCGAACAATAAAAACAGTAGCACAAAAGGTAGGGTTTGAGATCAAAATATGAAGATTCAAACATGTTTTTCGAACAATAAAAACAGTAGCACAAAAGGTAGGGTTTGAGATCAAAATATGAAGATTCAAACATGTTTTTCGAACAATAAAAACAGTAGCACAAAAGGTAGGGTTTGAGATCAAAATGTCTCTCACTCGATTTTCCTCCTCTTCACCTCGAGAGCAGAAGATGAAGACGAAGCTCCCTCTTGAGTTGAAGTGACAGCACCCTGTTGGTTGGAGGAAATGGTAGTGTATCGATGAGGCTGGTACTTGTAAGCCCACAAAATTTTCAGCTTGTGACCCTTGATCTCAACCCAAGTTTTGAGATCTTCCATGCATTTCTCTGCTGCCTCTCGGGTTCCATATGTGATAAACGCAGCGCCATTATACTCTTGCACCATTCTGATAGATTCGATATCTCCATAAGCGCTGAGACAGTCTTGCAGGTCCTCCTCAACGAGTGTCGTCCTGCTCAGTCGCTTGACGTAAAGCATCTTCACGGTGGGATCCTCTGGTGGACATGCAGGCATGTTACCGTTTTTCATCATGAACGCAACTAGTTCTGGATTGTCTGAAATATTCCGATACAAGGGCTTCATTGGCTTGCCATGAAGGAATGGACATCGGTCACCTCTTTTGCAATGGCCAAGACGAGAGTACTGATCACACATGAGTCGTTGGCACGCTAGGCGCTGCATATCTCCCATCTTTCTGCGTTTGCCTTCCAACATCTCCAACTTTCTGTTATTTTCGAACCTCTCCCAATTTTTGTTAAAGTCTCCCATCCTCTCTAGAAATTGTTTACTCGCGAATGGCTGCAAATCTCCCATCTTTCTGCGTTTGCCTTCCAACCTCTCCTCCAAATTTTTGTTTTTTTCAAACCTCTTCAAATTTTTGTGAAGGTCTCCTCCCAAAATTTTGTTATCTTCCATCCTCTCTAGAAATTGTTTACTCTGCAATACATATCTTTATTTATATTACAGTTTTACACATAATCACTTTTACTACTATCCTAATCATTTGATCAGTCACAAAGAGAGAGAGAGAGAGAGAAATGTGTTCACTAGAGAAACGTGACCGTCTTTTTATACTAAAACTCACCGGCGACGGCGAACACCGTCTAAACCCAACCTTACTCGACTCTCTCCGCTCCACCATCAACAAAATCCGATCAGATCCATCATCTTCAAAATCAGTACTCATCACAACATCAGATGGTAAGTTCTTCTCCAACGGTTACGATCTCGCTTTAGCCGAGTCAAATCCATCTCTCTCTGTTCTCATGGACTCAAAACTCAGATCCTTAGTCGCCGATCTCATCTCTCTTCCTATGCCAACAATCGCCGCCGTCACTGGTCACGCCTCCGCCGCGGGATGTATATTAGCGATGAGTCATGATTATGTATTGATGCGTCGTGATAGAGGTTTTTTGTATATGAGTGAATTGGATATTGAGTTAAAAGTTCCGGCGTGGTTTATGGCTTTGATTAGGGTTAAGATTGGTTCTCCGGCGGCGAGGAGGGATGTTATGTTGACGGCGGCGAAAGTGACGGCGGAGATGGGTGTAGAGATGGGGATTGTTGATTCGGCTTATGATAGTGCAGCGGAGACGGTTGAAGCCGCCGTTAGGTTAGGTGAGGAGATTGTTATGAGAGGTGGTGATGGACACGTGTATGGTAAGATGAGACAGACTCTTTTAAGAGAGGTTCTTGTCCATACGATTGGTTTAGATGAGAGTGCTTCGAGTGCTTCGAGTGGGGTGCGTAACACTGGATCTAAACTTTAGAACATGTTTGTACTTTGGATGCCATAAATACACTTTTGTACGAGATTGACTTTTACAACTTTGTTGTAACAAAAATAGCTTAAAATCGCCATCTTTTACGTTATTATTAGTAATGTGAAATTTGCTACGTATTTGACTATTTACAATATATATATATATATATATATATATATATATATATATATATATATATATATATATATATATATATATATCTTCTATCTTATATATTAAAAGAGGAGTACATTTGAAAAAGTGTATCTTATATATTAAAAGAGGAATACATTTGAAAAAATTTATAAAATTATTTGTTTAATTACTTAAATTGCCACTCAATTACTGTTTTTAGAAAATTTTTTTTGAAATTAATAAAGGTAATATAGTATTGATGAAAAGTCCAATTGGATCATTCAATTAAAGTATACAAAATCCGTCTGCGTTTAATTTAATTTTAATTTTAATTAATACATTTTATTTAGGTAAATATTAGATTTTTCTCTCTCATATGATTTCGTTTTTGATAATTCTCATCTCATCTTTGTTTGTTCATATTTTTAAAATATTTCAACCAATATATAGCTCATATGATAAATAAAGATCTAGAATTTTTTTCGCATTTGTTGTGATTTGAATTTTTAAAAACGGACATAATTTACCTAATCAATGAAATTTGTATCTAATGCGACATAAACCTCAAATATTAATTTAAGTTTTGAAATTTTAAAACTTATCTGTATTTTTACGCTTTTTAACAAACAATTATTATTATATCTTCCAAGAAAATTTCTGTCTACTAAATTAGTTTAAATCATATTTTAAATAATTAAAACAAAATTAGTACCAAACATTTATATATTTTCAACAATAGAATATTTGAATTTAATAAAAGATATTTAAGTGTTTGCAAATCATATGATAGAGCGGGTTAGAGTATACATAAATATGATTTATATAGTTTTTTAAGGATTGCTCTACTAAAACGCGCAAAATATTTTAGTAGGAAAGTTAAATGAGAGGTGTTATACTAATTCTAATCCGTCCATCGTATTAAGTTTTTATAATATAAACTAAAAAATATTATCAAAATATACATTGTATATAATAATTACAAATACTAATTTATAATAATCAAATTTTATATATTAAAAAATTATTTGTACATACAACAAACAACAACTATCTTTCTATTCATGTAACAATTTATTATATAAACACTACAAATAAAAATTATATAGTATTAATAATAAATATATAAAATACTAAAATATAACATTTATATGCAAAAAAAAAAAAAAAAAAACAAAATTGTCCCGCGGTGTACCGGGTTAAAATCCTAGTATATATATATATATATATATGGAGCTGCATATTTCATCAGTTTACAGTACATTCAAACCAAATCAGAAAACCACACTTTATTTTTTTAACATAGACCCCAAATTCGAAAAACTTCACTCATTAGACACATAAAAACGTGAACTATCTTATGGAGACTGAGTAGAAAGAGGAACATACTTTGGAGGACGTTGCATGGTCGAGGACTCTTCGTCCAGGATGCTGGGGAAGCTCAGCATGATTTTGACTTTGGGGTCGACACGATTGGTCTTCCCGTTGCTGCGACATCAAGTTCAAAAGCTCTTTTAGCCGATGCTATGTTAAAATTTAGCCATGGGCTTTCGGTTTAGTCGGGATAATCGGTTTTTTTTGTTTTTTTTTGGATTTTTAAAATTCTGCCGAACTGAACCGAATAAAAATTCGGTTAGCTTCGGTTATAAGGTTCAAAATCAATTCCGAATTAAACCGTAATTTTTTCTATTTCGGTTTATTTAACCCGAATTACAAAAATATAAAGATAATGGGCTGAAAAACAAAACACATTGCATAATTAAAATAACGGTAACATATTTACAAGCCCAATAAATACATTTACAAGCCCAACCCATTAAAAATTAGGGTTTCAGGCACTAAGAGCAACATCAATGGTTGAATCCTTTTAAGGATTCTTAAACATTTTTTAATAATAAATTATGACAATTTTAAAGCTAAGAGTTTGTGATGAATCCTTAAAAATTTATTTGTCCAATGGTAGAGTCCTTAAGTAGGTTTCTTAAAAAAAAAAAATTAAAATGAAAATTATAAACATTTTTATTTGATAAAACTTAATAAATATTACAATTTCCTAAATTTAAACATACAAAACATAAAATCATATAAAAAACAAATTTTTGCCATATACGCTTAACAAAATCAGCTTTCAATTGTTGATGCATAGTTCCGATCATGAACTCAAGTTCGAATGTCCATCATATTACTGAAATTTGAAAGCATATTTTTTTTTTGTCTCTTATTAATATTTAATTTGACCCAATCAGAAAGCGACACATATGAGACTCTTAACAATCCTTAAACCTCTTAACAATCCTTATATTAGAGCCAACTCTTAACAATCCTTAACTTTATTTGTTGTTTTCATTTATTTTAATTATTTTTAACTTTAAGGATTTTTTTAAGAAACCCATAAGAAACACCATTGGGGGTGCTCTAAGTGGCAGCGACAGCAACGGATGACGGTGATATCCACTGTTCGATCTCTCTATCCGATGAAGCTACTTCGCCAAATGCAAAGAAATTTTACCACCGACGAGATCTATCACATATCATCATCAAAATTACATGCAATCCATCATCGAAATTGAGAAAATTAGGAAAAGAATGATAGAAAAACAAAAATCAATGAAGATAGGTTAGATCTGAAGATTTAACAATGAGACAAACCGTGAATTTGGTGATGAGGATGCGTGTAGCGTCGAAGCCAGTGATAAACGGCCAACAATGATCCGTGGAGACGAACAATTGATTATGTTTGTTACAACTCGATGCCGGAGAGAAATAGAGAAGAAGAAGATAAGAAACGAAGAGGAAGGAGAAGAAGAGATCTAAGGTTTTCTCGGAGCGGAGGAGAAGAAAATTACTCGGCTAATCGGCTTGTCGGATTTGAGATTTCGCAGTCGCCTCTACAAACGAGAGAGATTAGATCGCAACCGCTTAAGAAAAATTGAAATAGGATTAGGGTTAAGAAAATTTTAAGCTTATATATACATCGGTTTAATTAAAACCGTTCGGTTATGCCCCGTCGAACCGACCCGAAACTGAAATCGAATTGCAAAATTAGTTTTGCCGATCGGTTAAGACACCATTTAACCCTCGCCGCAGTAAACCGATTTCTTTGGTTTTGTCGGGTCGGACCGAATGCCGAGAGCTATTAAAATTACATATCCTGATGAGTGCTTTATTTGGTTAGACTAAAATTGCCGAGCCGATTCGAAGTTTGCCGAATAGACTTCGAAAGTCAACGATTGTCCTTTTTGTACGTATTACTTTTTTGCGGAAAATCCGGATCCCCTGTCATGTCACTGTTCCTTCCCTTTTTATAGGAGGAATATCGGTGAAGTAGTTTCCCTTTTTACTCCTTTCGTCATTATTTGTCAGAGATGGGCTGGGATTTCTTATGAATCCTGATTCGAATTGGGCTTTTAATGATATTGGGCTTTTCCCATGCCCAACTCCATTAGTCTTGAAGCGTAATGGGCTTAGGATGTTGCATTTTCGGCCTGATTTTGAATTCTGACGCGTGGCTGCTTTAGATTGTTGAACTCGGTTGGTGATTTAGATAAACAAAGCGTCGCGAAAGTTGGAACGTTTTTCTTTCTTGACATGCGCAACCCGAATAATGATGACTTCTCAATTCCGACGCCCTTATCTTCTATAAATATTTATCTCGCGCTGCTCATTCCTCACTTCTTCTTCTGAGTCCAAAGGTAACTTCTCTTCTTCTCGTTTTTCCGATCTACTTTTCTGGTTGTAATTTCTTGTATTATAGAT